>MKEJ01041386.1:0-51568 GCA_001753735.1 Embelia ribes
TAATTAATTGAGTGACAAAATTAAAGGTTTAATATTATAAAGTCTATTTAATAAAGGCTAGATAATATTTTGGCTAATAAAATAATCATCACTGATAAATAAAAATGATTAAGTGAACATGCATGTCAGCCATAAAAGACAAGACATATGGAGTAATAACAATCAGGCGTTGAATGGCCTCAAAATGGTATTATAAACAAATTTAGCGATGATCGTTGGATCAAGCCCATAAATAAATTAATGGTAGTGACAAAAGAGCCAAAAGCAAGCAAGGGAAAGAAGTTACAATCTATACAAAAGTGCAAAATCAGTTCGAAGCAAATAACCAACAACTTATTAGATAAATTTATTTTTTGTATGTTTTGTTTTTGCACTTACGAGTATCTGTAATGTTATCCCAGAGTGAGCTATGGTCCACGGCGATGAGTAATGTTAAATGCGCCAAAGAGATCCCTCCAGTGAATAAATACTCTCCTCCTACCGGTCTTTGAAGTGCAGTATAATCCAACACCAACATACCAAATCATCAAAATAATAGTAAAACCTCTCTCTCTCTCTCTCTCTCTCTCTCTCTACCGAGCAAAACAAAACAAAACAAAACAAAACAAACAAACAAACTTCATCATCAATGGCGTAAACCCATTACCAATTAACCATTGCGTGCCCGAAACCCCCCCTCAAAAATTGCCTAAAAAACGAGATTTAATTGCCCGATACATTAATTTATATGCGACAAGAGTTTCTTAAAGGTTATTTTTGAGTGAGAAAGTGAATGAGGAGCAAAGCTGGGGAAGCCCGGGGAGATTTTATGGGAGGGTTTGTTTGATTGTATCAATGAGATCACTTTTGCTCTGGCTTTTGCCAAGGATATGACCGATTCCTCTGTTTATCGCGTCGAAACGACGTCGCGTTTGGCACAATGGCGGATCGACAATTTATCCGCTTGTACCTACCGCAAATCCGATCCTTTCAAGATCGGCAAGTGGAATTGGTTTGTTTATTATTGCCTCTCTTCCCTTTCCCGCCTTAAAAAAACACATGAATGTAATCGAAGAAGAATGATCCTCGTACCCACAATACCATTACTAACTGAAACTTGATTAATTTCTGTTTGGTATTTAAATTTTGATCGGATGAAGGACTAAAAACTAAACTGCTCATGAGTCAGTAAGTATTGTTTATGAATTTGGGGGAAAACAGAGGATTCTGTTGGTAGAAATTGGGGCAAAATTCATTTCCAACTAGCTATTTGTGTTTTTTGAACTTTTACAATTGACTATGATATACTTTCCAATATTTTCAATCGACTATCACGAACTATTTAAATTTTTTCGGTCGACCAGCGCTTCTCTTCGCTAGTTTTATATTTAACAGCACGAGATAGGAAGAGAGTGAGTGTATCAATTGTTAGCCGCACAAAATTAGTTTGTACAAGTTTTCGGTACAACTGGTTTCTATGTATTATCATCGCTCATAATTTGAACTGGAATTGACAAATATGATCAAATAACAATCAATTTCAAAAGTTTAAAATGAAGAACCAGCATAGCATCATTTGCATTTTAAGGCTATTAAAATGAAGACAGGTATTTAGGACCGCCAATTAGAGAACAGAAGCAATAATTTTATCTATTACCTTTTAATTTGCTGTGTTTATTAATTGTTTTGATTTAATTATTTTGTGACTTGGTGTTTTACTTGGATTGAAGGCATATCGGTGTGGAAAAGAGTAAGACACTGTTGATTAAATTGTACCCAGAGATATCAAACTTAACTAGAGATTGCCCACCCATTGCTTCCTTTATCATCAGAGTCATTTGCTCTGTTGGCGATCGTAAAACTTGGATTCACCCAGGTATATTTTATGTTTTCATTCTGCAATATATCTTTATTTGAGTTTTTAAGCTTCTCCGCGGGACTTTGAGGAGTCTCATAGTTAGCACAAAAATCAATCAAAGATGGGAAGTCATCTCTTTGGAAAATCGATTATGATACGTAAACTTTTCGCTTCCAAAACTCGGACCGAAAACCGCTTATGATAAATTTACTTACAACTAGGAAAATAGCAAAAAAATTAAATAAATCATGTTTAATTATTTTTATAATACTAAAATACAATTTATTTATCTAAAAGTATCTTTTAAGAAAAAACAATAAATTAGTAATTATATAGCTTACTAATTTTTAATAGAGTCAAATATAATAAACAGGTTCTCATGTTTTATGTTTCTCATTTCCATATAGAACCCGTTTTCATTTTCAAAATAGGGAACCGTGCTTTGTACTAATAATTATGATGCCATGAATATTTCATTTTTGTCTATACACTTTGGTTGTATATGCTATGGTCCTGTAAAGGGGGTTCCACTTTAAATTCTTAATAGTAGTGACAACATTCAATTTTTTGACATTGAACCAGAAGTTAGGTATTTCTGTTTTGTGAACTTATAGGTAAGAAGTTGAATTTTGATGGGTAACAATTGGTAGTAATTCTCTTAGGTCCAAATAATGCCCACTCTACTTAATTAGTAATGGTGCAATATAATGGTCATGGCACCATTTCGGCGACCGAAATCTACTTAGTTTTTCAAGTAAAAGTTTGGTAATTGTATCTCTTATAAGTTTCGATCAAACCTTTTAGGCCTCTTTGGTTATGCTGATGTGGGTACAAATATTGATTCTTATGATTAATGTTATGAACTTGTATAACTCGTGGAGCTGTTTCCGTGTTTTGTGCAGAAGTTAGAGACAAGCAGATCAAGAGTAGCGACGATTTCGTGTGGGGAATCGAGGTCCCATTTACTGGAAAATTCATTATTGACATCGAATTCATTGATCTGAAGATTGCACGTCCAAACGTACACTTCTCCCTTAGCCCCTATTTTTTGCCATAAATAAGTTATTCTTGCTTAACTTGCCGTTAGAGACATGAATAAATGGGGCTGCTCGTGAGGGTTTGAACCTTGTTCTTTTCTTGATAACCAGAGCTATGGCTTGTCTTTAGCACTCGGATTATTAATCAAGGTTTTTATAAGGCTGCTCGTGTATATTTTTACTACAAAACTTTTGAGCATCTGGTTAGAGCTAGAGCTTGATTTTGCAGCTCATTTACTCCCTTTCGAGCATCTTGTCTGAGCGTTTAATTAGGTCTAACACAATATGACATTCATTATTTTAACGTATTTAACACGGTCTATGCTCATCACCATTTGTTGAGTAGAGTGATACAATATAAACAAGAATATTGAGAGATTGTCTTTTGATTTAGTACCCGGATTTATAAGGAAAAACAAATATCAAACTCCGAATTGGAAATCAAAATGAGGATTATATTCAAAAAATGACATAATTATCATATTTATGTGACATCTCCCAAAATAAGAATTTACCGACATACAGGGGGGAGATCCTTGCTCCATCTGGGCTGACGGTGCAACAGAAGAGCAATCGAACGTAACCGCCCTTTCGTCTCTTGCCAAGATGCTTACAGAAAGCATCCACACGGACATCGTCATCAATGCTTCCGAAGGGAGCATCGGGGCCCACCGTGCAGTTCTTGCCGCACGCTCCCCCGTTTTCCGAAGCATGTTCTCTCACGATCTCAAAGAAAAGAGCCTCTCTACTGTCGATATCTCTGACATGTCGCTTGAATCTTGCCAAGCTTTTCTCACCTACATATATGGAAGCATTCAGAATGAAGAATTTCTAACCCATCGGCTGGCTTTACTAAGAGCAGCCGATAAGTACGATATTTCTGACTTGAAAGATGCATGTCATGAGAGTCTGCTTGAAGATATAGATACAAAGAACGTGCTCGAGAGGCTACAAAATGCTTCTCTATATCAGTTACCAAAACTAAAGGCTAGCTGTATGCGCTATCTAGTGCAGTTTGGGAAGATATTCGACATACGAGAGGATTTTAATTCCTTTCTGCAATATTCGGATAGGGAACTTATCGCGGAAATCTTCCATGAAGTTCTCTCTGCTTGGAAAGGGTTTTAAATCATTTTCTTTTGCAAAAGGGTATAAGAAGATTGGCTTCTTGTTATTGTCAGAGCATTCTTTACAGATGTTCATGAAATTGGGTTGTGCTTAAGTTATCCCAATTTTTAGTACATTCTTTTGGTGAAACCAAAATTAGTTTGGTCTACATGTACAAACTACTGGTTTTAACTAAACACACTTTACAATGTAAATTATTTGATTGAATTTGTATAACTGTATTACAGATTAATGTAAGATATGAACAAACTATTGGTTGCAGGTTGCTGCTAGTACTGACGATGTAGCATGTTTAGGGATTACTGTGTATATGCTATGTTGGGGACTTCTATATTAAAATTAAAGTGTCCGATAACCAAGCTTAACTTGCTTTACCTTCCCGAAAGTATTTTCAGGGGATTGATGTACAATAATTTCGGGCTCTAGATTCATCTGTGTTTCAAAACCACGTTTTTCAAGAGCTACATGGAGAAGCAAACATAGATAGTAAATATCTTTGTTATGTCAATAGAAACTTGCAAGGCTATGCTCAATTTTGCTTATAGAAATGCGAGGGGAAGTTGCGAATTACAAGTACATAGGGCGGAACTTGCCTTAGCATGTGACATTGTGGGCTTGAAAAAAGTGTGCGAAGCTAGTCTATGTGACAATGTCCTTGACGGGCTCTTATGCACTCAGTGCGTATGATTTGGTAGCACTTTAAACAACTTGCTTGCTTTATCTTGTGAAGATGGGTCCGATAATTTTTGTTCCAAGAGAATTTCAATAATTTTCTGTGAGAAGCAAATCTTGATATAATTATTGTAGTCTCTGGCATATTTTCGATGCTCGGAAACTACTTTAATGATGACAGATAGGGGGAAAAGGAAGCTGTTTTTAAGACTGATGCATACAAGTTACTCCATATTTTCTTGTTTGGCTCGATTTTTCTTATGAAATTTAAGTAATAAGTAGATTTAAGTAACAATGGTTTATCCTAACATGACATTCATTGAGAATATAAAATGTTATATTTCTCTATAAAAAAAATTACAAAATGATGAAATATTAGTAAACACTAATTTCAACCAACTTCTCAAGAGGGAAAGTAAAATAAAAAATAGAAGATTAATGATACATATACAAACTAGTTGTACTGAAAATTTATATAAAATAGTTTTGTATGGTTAACAATCAGTCACATCACTCCTATTTTATGTGAAGTGAGAGAGTGTACAATGAGATGGCTAATTATTAACCATACAAAGTTAATTTATATAAATTTTTAGTATAACTAGTTTGAAGATGTATCATTACTCAAGATAGAAACACCAAGACAAATTATTTACACAAATAAAAAATATATAAAATATAAAAAGCCATATCATGGCCCAATATATATCCTTAAGTATTTAGATACAGAGTGGATGGAGCCCGTAAAAGAGCCCAGCCCATTACTGGCCCACTTATATATAAAACCTACTTAGGGTTTTCTCTAGCACATAGGAGGAAGAAGACGAGAGCGGACATCCCTCCCTCCCTCTCTCTCTCTCACTCTCTCTCTCCGTATTCGGTAAGCTTCCATCCATCTTCCAAGTGAATTTATATCTCTGTATTGATATATTGTGTGTTTTTTTTAATTCTGCTATTGAATTTGGTGTGTTCATTTAATCAAGCTTATATATTTTGCTTGACCCATATCAATTTCATATTTTTAACATAAAAATACTCGTTATAAACTTTTCATAATTAGTTTTGCTTGTGTAAAGTATGGTGCTTCCCTTTGTGTGCAGGAAATTATTAGTTTGTAGATTCTGGTATATTTTATGAAAATGAAATGAAAATTTATAGATATTATATATTGGGTTGTGGGAAAGTTTAATTGGCTCCTTTAGCACCGTATCACCTAAAAATTATGTTTGCTTCGGAATGATATATGCTTGAAAAGTAATATAATTGGTCATATGTTTCACATTGTTTTGGTATGAGAGAAAAAATTGTAAACATACAAAGTCAACCTGTTATAAAAATCGATGTTGAAAAACTAAATTTGCTATTTTATATACATGGTGCCCGATGACAAAGTGGATGAAAAGTTCTTTCGAGGTCCAGGATTGTTTGATGTGCTATTTATTATGTTTTTGCTATTTAATCCTTTTATTTTATTTTTATTTATATGTAATAAAATAGTGCAGCAGTTAACAGAAGTTAGTGACTTTGAGGGGATAGTTGCAAGTGTTTTCAGGTAGTTAGTAGTAGTGTATAAAAACTTTCCTGCACTTTGTTATTGGGCAATACGGAAAAGGGTTGTCTAATTCCTTTTATGCATGACTCTATGTGATGGCAATTTGTATGTAAGCCACAAAATAGAATCTAGCGTAAGGACAGTTTTGTAATTTCAATGTCTATACTCTAAATATATCGTTCATATTTTGCCTTCATATAGAGTCATCGAGAGTTAGACACATTGTTCCCGGGCCATACATATATAAAATAGCAAATTTGGTGAACTTGGAAAATAGGCCTGCATTGCACTGTGAGTGAGGCTATAGATGGTTAATAATCCAATCATCCATAGTACGATATCTGATAGAGTTGTTCGGGGACCCGTTTAGGATGAAGAAACCAAACTACTAGTAATGAGCAGTTTTGTTTGGTTTAGAGAAAATTAACAAGCAAACGAAAGTACTAAACTACTAGTTTGGTTCATTTAAAGGTCAACCAACACTTAGCAAACTAACAACAAAATTGACTACATGGTTGAGGGGCTGTTATGCGTTGGGAATCAATGAAGAGAGACTAGAGAGAAGACAGAGAGCGTCACATGGTGTCATGCAGGAAATATACATATATACATGTATAGATGCATCTACTCGTGTATTTATTTATTTACTTTGAAACTATATATGCGTATATCAGCAGTACCATTCGGATTCTGCGGTTTCAATTAACATCTGAAACTAAAAACTGAACCATTCTCTTTGATTTGGTATTAAGTCAACCAAACCATGGGTTAATTGGTTTTGGTTCAGTTTGTTTGCGATTTGATAGCGGCTTGATCAGTTTTGGCAGTTTCATGAACGCTTCTTTCTGGCTAATTGTTTTCTTTCGTTATTCCTGCAACCAACGTGTTATTAGAATAATTGTGGCACATTTTGTCATGCTTTTTATCATTAACAGCTTTTCTTTTTTGTCCTTCTACGCAATTTTTTTATTGAATCGAGTGCTGAATTTGCAGCACTGATTGTCCTTAAAAAAAATTTACAATTTTTTCTTTAATTTCACATGGACATATTATATTAATTGATGGTAAGATAACTTAAACTTAGAATACCAGTTGACATACCACACATGGATGATTCACTGAAGAATTGAGCTTTTCTTGCTAAATGGTCTTACCCAAGTGCACGTTCATCGAAAATGCAAAAAAGTTATATTTACTCTTTGCAGTACCTAGTTGTATAGACTATTGCTCATCCAAGGTGTGTAGTTGCATCTTTAGTTTATGCAGTATCAACCAAACTTTTGTGATTATGGCTTTAAGATATTTCCTGTCAAGATAATATGGTTGTTATTGCAAATAAGTGGAAAACATATATGGATCTCTATCTCAAATTTTAGAATCAGAGTTCTATTGATTTGTCTTGATTATCAGCATTTTTCAGTTCTCTTCAGTCTCGAGCTTGTGCAGCCGTACCTAACATGTGTTGTGTGTTTTGCTTTTTTTGTAGAACAAGTGAGTGGCTGCACCTCTCATCTTCTCTGCAAGATTAATATCTTAGAAGTGGTCCCACCATGCAAGCCAACGATGGTGCCACTTCAATGGAGGTCGAGAAGGTTTCTTCCGAACCAAAGCCTGTGAATTTTCCATCAAAGCCAAACTTTCAGCCGTTGAAGGCTCACGAGATCTCTGAGGGTCGAGTTCAATTCCGTAAGGTTTCTGTTCCACCTCATCGCTATACTCCTCTCAAGAAAGCATGGATGGAAATCTATACCCCAATATATGAGCAGATGAAGATTGACATACGCATGAATCTCAAGGCTCGGAAAGTTGAATTGAAGACTAGGCAAGACACACCTGATATTAGCAATCTCCAAAAATGTGCTGATTTTGTTCATGCATTCATGCTTGGGTTTGATGTTATAGATGCCATTGCCCTCTTGCGTATGGATGAGCTTTATGTGGAGTCTTTTGAGATAAAGGATGTGAAAACCCTAAGGGGTGAGCACCTTTCTCGTGCAATTGGTAGATTGTCTGGCAAAGGGGGTAAAACAAAGTTTGCTATTGAGAACTCTACAAAGACTCGAATTGTGATTGCAGATACCAAGATTCATATTTTGGGATCTTTCGCGAACATTAAAATTGCGAGGGATTCGTTGTGTAGCCTTATTCTTGGGTCTCCTGCTGGGAAGGTATATTCGAAGCTTCGGGCAGTTACCGCTAGACTTGCAGAACGGTTTTGATCCTACATTATGTCTTAGCGTTTTTGTCTTTATTATGGAGTTTTATAATTTTAATTTGTAGGATTCAGCAAGTTTTGTGAGCTTGCTGGGTGTAACTTGAGTTTACATTATTCTTGTTCGGATTTGCAAATTTTGGTTTGGATTATATGATATAGTTCTTGACTATCAGATGGTACAAAAGTGAAATTTCGTATCTATATCTGGCAATGGAGGATGTGTATCCTTGATACCTTGGAAGTTGAATCTTACTTTCATTTTACTTGCCAATGTGTTGTGGTGGAACAATTTTAGATGGTAATAGAATTGTTTTTCATTCATGATATCGAGCATATGGAGTTTATTGTAGTTCTTCATTCTAACTTTGCTCAGGGGTGCTTTCTTGCTCCAAGTAGAAGTTAAAATATTTTGTGCTTGGTTTTGCTATTTTCCCATTTCGCATTAAATTTTTTCCTCAGGTTCATCTGAAAACTATTTGAGAAATGAGGAAACATGTTTGGTAAAACTGAGAAAGCATGGTGTGGATTCTGTTACCATAGTTTGAATACAGTACGTGTTCTAATAGCAATGTCATCGTAGCCAATTTCTATGTTGACTCTGAATTTCACTTTCTGGGGATGATGGTTGCTGCCAAATGTCAGTATCATCATCTGACAATGGAGTTCCTTGCAATTCTAACCAGTAGTTAGAAAATTTTCCAAATTAACACACCATTTAGAAAATTTCTAAATTAGTACTGACTATTTGAAAACGCATAAAAAAATATGCTTTTTATGTCTTCAAACTCCAAATTCATATGTGAAAAAGTTAACGGAGTGAAGGTATATATGCAGTGAGAAAACGCATAAATAAAATCCGTTTTTAGTGTTGCATTAACAACTCACTGTACGGAAAGGGCATCATGCAAATGCATTTACAAATTGTAATGGACAAACTAAAACATGAGAGAGAGAAGAAAAGGAAAATAATGGAATCACTAACAAGACATACATAATATGCGTTTTCATGAGAAATAATTTTTTTGAGAAATAATTTAATAAAAAAAGGCGCATTTTAGCATCAGTTTTTAAAAATGAACAAATGTCTCCCTCTGGGACACGTGTCGCTATAGAAACTCACCAGTCTATGTTCTCATTTTAGGCACTTCCATACTTAACATACTTGAGAGAGAAGATAGGGAGGAAGAAAGAGAGGTAAAACCCAAAACCAAGTCGAATTCCAACTCATTCGTGCAATATATTAGCGTGTTGGCTAACTTCTATTGAGTTTTTAGCAGCAATTGAGGTAAGAATCATCTGGACACTCAAGTTATCTCTGAAAATTTGAGTAAAACCCGTTTTAAGATGACTTGTAAGAAATATTTTGGGTTTTTCTCACCACTTCTTGAAGAAACAAACCATGTATTGGACAAAACCTTGTTTTCTTGGAAAAGACAATCTGTGCATGTGGGAAAATACCACTTCTAAAAGTCTTTGAAAGTGGTAACTGAGCATTTGAAACCCAATTTCTAGATGAAACAACCTGCTTTTAGAGAAACAGAACAGATAAGTCGACTTTAATCTGGTAAATCAATGGACAAAATTGAAATTGAAACTGCATATGTATATTTTTAGCTTGAAAACCCCTTTCAAGATCCGAGAACCAATAGTTAGACAACCCTACACCTAAACAGCGTAGTGTGTGAAGGATGGCCAACATGAAGCTTATAAAATTTTCCAATATTGATATTAGGTACTGGTTAGTTACGGACAGTAAGTCATTCAATAATTATTGAGTATTATATAAATGCTATTATGTTCTCGTGTGCAGATTAGTAAGGCGTATTGACGCGCTCATTTGTGTGCCCAATGTGTAAATTAGGATTTGTATGAGAATGAATATGTTTGTCGTAAGTAAATGGCGAAATTGTGAAATATATATGGCATGTTTATGTGTGAATTAATAATATTTATTGGGAAATATGAGGTGACATTTTAAGATGTTACATTTTTGAGAAGTTTATGGCATTTTTATGAAAATAAATGATAGGCGGGGCTAGTCATTTTTCGAAGCTAAAACAAAAGGTGCACTTGGCACATTATACCGGAGCGGGTTTAAGTGCTGCAAGAGTCTCTTGCGGCACTTAAACGAGAGTCTGGTTTTGCGGGATTCAGTGTATGGAGGAGTACTGTACGAAAATCTTTATACATAAAGTCTTGGGGTAAGTGTTCCCAGATCGGCGTGAAGTATTTTTCTAATATAATATTACACCCAGGATATATGTGTCGTATAAGTAAATGATTGTTACTAGATGTGTGGATTTTGTGGCAATATAAGTAATGCTTTGTTGTATTTTAATTGACGTATGGAATACTGCTCGTTAACTAATCTCGTCTACCTTTTGTATGTCAATTGGCAAATAAAGGAAATGTCATGGTTGACATGTAGCAAACTTGGTGAGGGGACAAACGAGATAGCTCCTATTCAGAGTTCAGGATGCATCCACATTTTGATGGCATTGTAATCATATTTTCATGTCATTTTAAATAAAGGACTTTTTTGTATAACCTAGCTTAAACTTTTGTAAATACTTGGTATTTTATAACATATATGTTTATATATCTAATCAATGTTTGTATCATCATCACTTTGCATTACAGGAAGTCGGCATTATGGGTAATCTTTGGCTGCGTCCTTCGATTAAATAGAATAATATTTTCTTAAAATGTCACATGTCCGGAATTTTAAAATTCCGGGAATGTGACAGGATGCATTTTTAGTACAAAATATTTTAACTTCCCCATTTAATTTTGTCGGCAACGTTAAATGTTACTGACATGGAAAGCGCATTTTTTTTTATGAGTTTTCAAATAAACATTGCTAATTTGAAAAACTTTCAGAGTGGTTTGCTAGTTTGGAAAATTTCTAGTAACATTGGTTAAAATGACAAAAAAAACTCTCATATCATGCAAGGTCTTAAATTGCTATCTGCAATACTTCGGAAGCATGATATGAACCAAATGAGGGTCTTAACATTCTTTAATTTATAAAAAATAGTTAACTCGAGATAGAACAAAAATTAAGGAAATTCACAGGAATAATTGACAATAAAGTACAGTGTTTGTTTTATCACGCATTGGTGAGCCTCAAATGAATGTGAAAAAAAGAAACATAAATTAACTCATCCAGTGTCCAAATCATGAAATCCATCTTTTTCTCATTTTTTTTGCTTCCTTTTCTCTCTTTTTTCCTAAAATGGCAGATTCAAGTAATTGAACCAATTGTGATCGGACAGAACTTCGACGTACTAAAAGTTGTTTTCAGCTCCCGAAAAGAAACCCAGCTGCTTGTTCTTCATTACCATCACAAAGCTTTAAAGCTTGTATCGCAGCATCCCGCCCAAATCCTAGCTCAATAAGTTTCGTTATTTTAGCTTCAAATTCAGCTCCCTGTACACAAACAAATATCATTTAAAACCTCATAGTGTTATAACAAGCAGGTCTCTGCATTCGATGGCATTGCATTGAATGCAATGAACAAAATAACTAAATGGATGAAAATAATAAGCAAAGACGTAACATGTCGAGCAAAATAAATCTCACCTGGGACACGCTAGGAACACCACCACCTGCAAGCACATAAAAATTGTAAGCACCGAGTTTACATCTCAAATTATATGCAAATTCGGGCAATGGCATATAACTTGTTTAACTTTTTGACAGAGAACATCATTCTCAAGGCATGGTTAAACAATCTTCAATTGTAGCTTGGTCTCGATGAATGTTTAACAAACATCAGAAAATATCTCAAACTCAACATAAGAAAAAATGGTATTTCGTAATGACTGCATCTTTAGTTTATATTGCCATAAAAGTTAATAAAGGGATTCCAAACAAACCAGAAGACTGGCTCCCAGTTTGGGAATTGCTGTTAGCTCTTGCCCCAGATGCAGCCTGAAAAAGACAAGAATAATCCCAAGTTTAGCAAGTTTGTACAAGATGCTAGTAATATGCCAAGGTTATTAAGGCGAATATGATTATAATCTTCATGTGCCCAATGGTGCTCAAAAAGAGATGTTAATAAGATAGTGTTGGCACTAAGATCACTGCCTGCATATTTGTCAAATGCCTATTTCAGCATTCAAAAGAATACAGGAAAATAGCCCATGTGCAACCCTTTTTCATAATATCATTAATACAACTCACTTCACACCCATATCCTTACCGGAGCTCCTGAGCTTGATGCTTCCTTTGCGTACCTTTCTTCATTTAGATAACGCGGTGGAATGTCTTTTTCTGCAAAATGACCAAAATTTTATCTTAAATTCCATGCAAAAATAAAATGATGGCCTTAACCAATGGTGAACTTATTAGCTTCAAAATACTAAAGCAAGGAGGAAGAGCACAAAACAAACCATGCAAAAATGGTACAGAAACCTCTCCTCCACCAACTCTCAAGACATTCTCCTTCAAATCAATCATGCACTGCGACCAGGAGTAGTTAAGAATAAGAAGAAAAAAATAAAGATAAAGGCGAGTAAATTAGGACAGAGTAAATATGTAACCTGGTGCTTACGAAGCATATCCAGTCCGAAAAGGAAATCCATATTTGGAGAATCCAGTACCAAGAAGGAACAAGGGTAAAATACACTTCCAATCTGAAGCAAGTCACAGAAGATGAAACAAACGCAAATTACAGCCATTTCCATACAAAGTTGAAATTATCTTTTGAAGGGAGATGTGAAGTGTCAGCTAATTTACAACACATTTCAAAGCAGTAATTATTCCAAGAGTGCTAATGAGAGGATTGGTTTCCTAAGACATTGAAACAATAGCAAAGCACTCTTCCGCAACTCAAACAACAAGATGCTCACAGAACAACCGATGGTGGAATTCTGAATCAATTCAAGAACAAGGGACTACAAGTCACGAAGGCTCTTGCATAACAAACATCAAATGTAAACCAGCAGAAAAGAATGAATAAATCAAACTAAAAGAGTGGCGGCGAAGACAAATATGGCATAAAGCCAACAAATCTAAAATGCAGGACCATAGCAACTTTCAAAGGAGAACTGATACATCCAGTACCTTGATCGGAGCAACGTGAATGCGGCCTAATATCTCGGACTGACCAACGCCATGAGCAATGCCCTTATATCTCTGATCCAAGAGCCTCAATAATCTGAAAGTAGCACAAAAACAATTCCTCACCTATTAAATACCAATATATACAGCACGAAGTTACCGGAATCAACGTTGTTTCACTTGATCAAGTCTTGCTAGGTACTAGAAATGGATATGTAGGCTTGTAGGAAAAGGAAATGCGATTTGGAGGCAGTTGTGGGTAATTATGAGTAGATACAGAAGATTAGCTCTTTGAAAGTAGTAAACTTGTCCATTGAATAGATCAAATTTCTTATCAGGGAAAAACTCTCAGGCCTTTGTAATCTTCAGGCTGGGTAATAGTTACGACGCTATTCATAGAATTCACAGTCTCTTCAGCCTGTGGTTCTTTATTCCAGATACATGCTGCTTCAGTTAGTATATTGTCCGTTCTCGTCTCCATGGAAGGAGCTAGGTATGGATGTTCACTCTTTTAGATGCTCCATAGTGACAAGGAGCTATAAGCAATTAATCATCCTAAGCTTCTAATATTTACCAGACTTTTTTGAATTTAGAAGTCCTGAGGAGAGGTGAGTCAGGCTGTATTCAATTAAAACCTAGATGTTAGCTTCGTGAGAGTAATCCTACAGCAAGGCAGGAAGGTGGCACAACTATAGTTATCATAATCCAGATGCAAATCTTATGATTATCCTATTCCACAATGCGTCGGACCCTACAGCAGCTAAATGATCTTTGATTGATTCCAGATCCACAAATTTAAAAATTTTTAAACAAAGTTTCTGAAAAGGGAATGCTAGTGTGATATTTACTAATATTAGAAAGGATCTCGATAAAACATAAATCTCAACAGCAATTCATATACTTCCACACAAAAACAGTGTGCATGAAATCACTCGTATCATAGTGTACAACTTTAGGACATTAGTTATAAGTGTGAAAAACTATCACTGATAAGAAGAAGAAGATAGAGAGCTTACCCACACCGATCTGCACAGCTTTTTGAAATAATTGTTGACTGAGCTCCGCTGTCAACAAAGGCCTGTAAAACAGTGAGTAGAAAGGTCCACAACTATTGTATGCAAATAGTGGACTATACAAAATTAGCGACCACTTCTATTCTTCAAACAGAATGGTGAGCCAAAATTTGATTTTAAATTTTACAATCAACTTTAGCAGATCCTACCACCAAACGCTGAGGTGAGATGGTAGGGATCTCTCCTTGCTTAACTGAGGTCTCGGGTTTGAGTCTCATAAATGCAGTTGCGTTAAGCCTTGGTAGGGAGAACTTTACCACCTTTTGTGATCCTGCCCGGCTCGAATCCGGATTAGTCGGAGACCAATATGGTTTTCAGATACCGGATGGTTATGCCAAAAAAAAAACTTTAGCAGATAAGCAGATTCAAACTCTAAATATAATTCCTATTTGGAATAATTTTGCTTTAGCTTTCTGCTTCCCTTGTGTACTTATTATTAGTTTATAATCCGTGCGATGCACATAATATTTTGACTTTTTCTTCAATGGTGGAATGATGATGCATAAATTCAACATAATATTATAATAAAATTGTTAGTTCACATATAAAAAGTTATACAAATTGGTTTATATCATGCACCCTTTTTTTTTCTTTATGTTAGACGTTTTTCTCTTGAGGTTTTTTAAGATCGATTTCTTACTTTATATATTAGATATATTAGATTTCAACTAATTTGTGTTGGACTGCAATAAGAAATAAAAATTATATTAATATTGGTTCTTATGATTTTAGGAGTTCATATGGGTCTAGGACTCTAAATTTAGTTCAGAATTTCTAGTGGAATGTGAATAATTTCATACTGAATGAATTGAAAAATATATTTAATCATGATAGTAAAAATAATCCAACTTAAATCTAAAACAATAATCTAACCAAATATAAAATACGAATAATTTTAAACACATAGATATGCTAGATTTATAAAAGATCATAATACAATATTGAGCCAAAATCACGAAAAGATCACAATACAATATTGAGCCAAAATCATGAAAAAATAAAAGAAAAACTGCATTACTAACTAAATCTATTTTTTGTAAAACAATAGGTAGAATCATAAATACAAAAACTAGAACAAAGGTGGATAAACAATACACAAATTTTTTGTATTTTAACAATGAACATAGATGAGTTAAGATACGGAATCTCACTTTTTATAAGAAGATTCACGCCTCTGCAGAGAAACCGATGTAACATGAACAAATCAAATGTATCACCTCTAGGATACAAACAACGCAAAAAGCACTCCATATATAATCTTGCACAAATTATAGTCACATAGAAATGTAAAAAGATGTTATTTTTTTCAAAATTAAAAACCTACCGTTGATTATAATATGAATGATTTATATAGTAGAGCTTACAATAATAAACTTTCCATTTAATTGCAAACATGAAGTGGCTTTAATAATTTGTAACAAGCAGCTTTAAAGTCCTTAATTTCCACGCATTATTTTCCAAATAATTTGACGTAGAAACTTTTGAATTGCATTGTAACTAAAAATAAATTAAATAATTGCTATTAAGTTGCAATTAAATATATGTACATTTTTATTATTATTAAAATATAAACACTTATAATGAGAAATAACATCCGTATTAGCGCATTCATAGCAAGTGTCATAAATTCATCTAAAAAATCTGAATTTTCACTATATATATATGTCTTTAAAAAATTTTCCAAACTTTCAAATTATTTATTGAAATAGACAATATTTGACAAAAAATTAACTTTTGTAAACTTTTGATGTTAAATGTAATAGATGTTGTCAATGACCTCCATTAATTAACTTTAAAGTAGTGACGTACAACTTTCGGTATGTGTCCATTATTATTGAAATGTAATATATGTTCACTATTACTGAAATGTAACATATGTATTAATTAAGTTGTAACTTGTATGGATTTCATTTAATTTGGTATTTTGTAGGATATTCTCTGTAGCTATTTCTTTCTTTTTTTTTCCATTTTATATAAACATATGTGTGCACAGTGAAAGAATTGTGGCTTTTCAAATTATACTTTTTGTTGTACTTGTTTAATTAATACATATGTAGATACAATTGTTCTATTTGATTAAATTATACTTTTTTGTGACTTGTAACTGTTTCTTAAAATAGAAACACTTATAATAAGAAATATCATCCGTATTAGCACACTTATAGTAGATGTCATAAATTCTTCATCTAAAAAATTTGAATTTTCACAAAATATATTTATCTTTAAATTATTTTCCAAACTTTCAAATTATTTATTGAAATAGACAATATTTAACAAAAAATTAAATATAATAAACTTTTGATGTTATATGTAATAGAAGTTATAACTGACCCCCATGAATTAATTTTAAAGTAGTGATATACAACTTTCGGTATGTATCCATTATTAAAATGTAACATGTCCATTATTATTGAAATGTAACATATGTATTAATTAAGTTGTAACTTGTATGGATTTCATTTAATTTGGTATTTTGTAGGATATTCTCTATACTTATTTCTTCTTCTTTTTTTTCCATTTTATGGCAACATATATATCTACAGTGAAAGAATTGTGGCGATTCAAATTATACTTTTGGTTGTACTCATTTAATTAATACATATATGAAGTTACAAATAATCTATTTAAGTATACTTTTTGTGACTGTTATAGTTTTTTCCCCAACAAAACCCATTACTGATAAGCTATTGAAAACAACTCATTAACCAACTAATCACAATATTAGCCATGGCAGTTACTAAAACATTAATGGTAATTTGCCAAATGTAGCAAAAGTATGGAGACACTTTGCGTGGTTTCGGAGTGCCACTTGGCATGCAATGGGAGCACCAAATGTCGCGCTCATGGCGCGTTGACCCGGTTTTTATATTATTAATATGATGTAGGCCTTTTCTTAATATTTCTCACATTAAGAACCCGGTGTCTTAACAAATTATGGCATTGAACTGACAGAAATTGAAACAAAATAGACCACGCATCTGAAAGAGTTTATAAGAGGAGTTCAGGTGAGTTAAATACCAAACTCTGAAGAACATAGAAGTCAATTAATTTAGCTGTTAAATTTGTAGCCTTGTGACTTTCTTTATCGAAAAACAAACAAGTAACTAAGCATGTCTATTAGGGAGACAAATGTTTCACCAGCTGTACAAGAACAGAAAGCAATAAACTCAGTGCTAAAACAAGGATGCCCTGATGGATACATACCCATCCAGAGCAGTAAATTCAGTGTGTCACGGCAATCCAAAAAGATTTTCCAATTTTTGTTCTTAAACCTTAACTTGGAGGCAACTATTGTCATTGGAAGTAGGTAAAGATAAAACAGCATTTTCGAAAACAATTTTCTTGCTTAAACAGTTATATCAAACCTAAAATACTAGACTAATTGGACGATGATTGATAGGTTATTTTCTAATTGCCTTTCATTCTTCTTGAGTAACCACCAGAAGTTTTGAAAGATCACTTGGGGTACATATCCTCATTTTCGCAAGTCCGTATATTCTAGGTGACATAGATTACTGCATAAATAGTTCAAAAATTTGAGACGACAAAATGCTAACAAATAAAAAGATAGTACCTTCAAGGGGACACTATTTACCTCCATGTCAACATACAGCATAATCTGAACAACCACATACAGGTTCAAATTTATTTGCAAAATTCAAAAAAGAAAAAGTAAAAAAAAGAACTAGACTTTCTTCATGTCCCAGGCAATATACATACCACCCTTGCAAAACCTTCAGGATTGTGTTCTAGTGCAGCTTCCCAGTTCTCATCAATGCCTTTCTGTCATGTGAGAACAAGGCAAAGAGCCAAAGGAAACATTCTTACTACAGAACAAAAAGGAGGGAAGAAATAATGTATCTAACTACTATAAAAAAAAAATACACGCACTTTTTCTTTCAAGTTTGCCCTTCATTTTGTTTCTTTCTAACAAAAGTCATCATACTCAAAATGGAAAATTGATTATTTTTAACTTGCATATATATTTTGTTAAGAGATAATACTGTATCTTAAAAAATTTGGATTGATAATTATCATAAAAACAAAACTTAAGCAATTTAAAATAAAAATATCAAAAGTCAAGGAAATATAATGTACAACTCACAAATCTACCAAACTTAACAAAATATCTAAATAATATATTAATTCTCAAAAGTACAAATTAGTGCAGCAAGTTCATGTAGGTATATCGAAATTTCTATATGATGAATACTTAAAATCCCGATAAACGCTAACCACAATACTTCTATATTTTTATTAAAAATTATTTAAAATAATTTCTTAATTTTTGCTCTTATGTTAATATGGAATATTCCAAGAATGTCATTCACCTCGTGCCCAAAATTGCTATTTAATTAATCTTAGCTTGCACATTTTTATTAAGAGAGAATAATATATCTTTAGAGATTTAAGTTGATAGTCATCAAATCAACAAAAGATAGATTTAAATAGATTACAATAATATGAAACATATACAATACTTGTTTAATACTTTCACCCGCCAGTATATCATCTTCAATATATATTTCACAAGAATAAAACTTATAAATATAATCTTAGTTCTGAGATTATTTGATCAAAATTTTAGCTAATTATTTTAATATATTTATATTACCAATATCAACTATCAACACATTTCATGTTATTCAAGAGAATAATATGGAGCAATCTTTTTCTATCTTTCAGTAGTTAATTTATCTAAATTAGTTATTATCACATTTTTAAATTAAAAAAAAATTGTTTTTATGATCCAACTCAATTAAAACGACACACATCACACGACCTTAATCGATTCTTTGAAGTCAATATAAATACATATGATATTTGATTCATATATATTATAATTAAATATTAAAATTTTATTTACAATAAAATATACCTTATAGTATATATATAATATAAAGTATTTTCTTATATGAAATAAAATAAGAGAGTAATAATGTCTTCTACATACACAGTATAATTTGAATAATTTTTTATTTTTTGTATAATCAGTGAAAAGTAATAATAAAAATGTACTTGGTGATTTATTTTATAATCAGCTATTTATGTTGATCTTGTATCCCCCATTCGTAATAATTATAACATTTTTATTTTAATAAAAAATATCCAAAATAATTTCATAGTTTTTACTCTTATGTTGGTATATAGTATTTTTATTAAATAGAAATTTTGTAAATTCACGTGCAAAGCACATGAAGGTCTACTAGTAGATAATAAAAAGACAGAAATGATGTCCTAGCTTTTTCATAATTTAAAGTACTTTTATAAGATTTCAAATCACCAATAATTTAGAGGCACAATGAAGCAAAGTACTCCAAGTTTACAAAGGTCCAGAGAAGGGACATCTAATGCTTTAACTGGGTAAACATCATGCTACCCTGCATATGTTAAAACTAACCTGTCGAATGGCAGCTTCAATTTTCTTCTGTGCTTCCACATCAAAAGGGTCTGCGTACAGAAGGGCCTAGTTTGCAAGATCAAGAGAATGCAATGACTAGGCTAAGTATGAAGTCACGATACATAATTTGACAAGAAAATAATTTACATTGAAATAGACAGCCTGAGTATTGTACAGTAAGTCCAATAAACAAGACGAACGTCGGAAGGAATGGACTTAAGTACCAAAGAGGACTTACTAGTTGTTCTTCTTGCCGGCGTTGTAGTTCAGATCTTTGGCGATGACGCTCGCGTAACAGGTCCTGCAGTTTATTAAGGTCATTTCCAAGAAGAGCTTGAGCAAATTCAGGATCACTCTGCAATGAAAAGGTATAGCATAAATAAAGACATACATACTTCACAGGGATAAATAGATTGATTAAGAACATACCATAAATATAATTGAAAATAAAAATAAGAATTAGAACCAAATAGATTGACAATTTAGAACTGGAAGAGAATACTGATGGAAGAGGCATCAAACAATGAATACCTGAAACAGCTGTGCCATCGTATTAGAATCACGGCGGATTTGTTGCTGAAAGGCAGCTGGGTTTACCGCAGATCCATCTGGATTACGGCCCAAGTCATTTGGAGCACTGAAATATTTTGCGTGCATACTAATTAGCAAAGAGGACGTGCACAATACAGACTGGCACAACATGAAGTCCCAATAAAGGTTAGAGAAAAAATAATTCTAATCCTAGCAGACTAGGGTAATAGGAAAGTAGCAGCGCATGAAGAAAGCTAGGATCTAGATCGAAGCTTCAAAATCCAAACTATGACTGCTATTCATAAAATATTGAATCAAGACAGAACATAAGCTAGTCCATACCTACGCATATGCTAGAATGAAATGGTCACAGCCACATCTAGAGTAAGCTTAGCTCAAATCAAAGTCTTTTTTTTTGAAAGAAAAAGAAGGTAACTCGGCGCATTGGTTATACAACAACACGGTATTCCTTTTAAAAATCTATCAAATTCTTTCACCTAATTCACTAATACCCCCATTGTGCAACTAACTCCTGTTTTCTAGTTTATTAAGAAAAGTCTATTACTCGCATACACACAAAAGAGAGAGGGGAGTGAGCTTATTTAAGACACAACCTTGAAGGTAAGGGCACGGAAATCTCAACAATTGAGAAGTCCTCCGTATAATTGAATGGGATGGGAAAGACAGGTCCGCAGATGACCGCATTTCAATTTGACAAAAACAGTTGATACCTAATGCCACATGCGAACAAGTATCAGGACGACCAAAAGCTTAAATCAGACAGGCCCATTCGGTAGCGCTGTTTCAGTTTCCATCTTCACTTTTTGTTTACAATTTTTTTTTTAGTTCTTGTTTTCCAGAGAAAACAAAACTGAGAACACCACCTAATTCACTCATACACAATCTTATTTTCTTTTTAGTTCTCGTTTGCTGCACACTTGTTTACAAAGAGAAAAAAATTTTGTCCAACCAAGACTAAAACAACCAATTGAAAAACTGAAAGGGAACGCAAAAACAAGTTTTGGAGTTTCCCTTGTGTTCAACTTTTCAGCAATCCTCACCAAATTAGAGCAAAATGTAACAGAAACAATGCAACCAAACGCATTACCGTATTTAGTTTTCAATAATTTGAGAACACATTCTCAAAAACTGGAAATGAAAGAGTTCCCAAGCAGGAGCTATGCAATTCAATTTCTACAAATGCAATACCTTACCCAGGGACCTAACATACACACTGATATAAAAAAAGATTATATATTCCAGCTGAATTAAACAAATTAACGTACATTATCCGATAAGAATCCAAAATTGGGATACCTAGAAGATGAAGAACCTGAGACCATCATGACCAAATCCCCATCACCAACGCCAAGACTGCTGAGCTTCTCAGCATTTCTCATCTCCTTTCCATTGAACAGCAGCTGCTGCTTCTGAATTGGCACCTGGGTCTGCTCACAACCAATCACCATTACATCGAGCATCGATACAAATGTTTCCATATAAAACCCTCTTTCTGAAAAGTTAAATTTTTGGCTTCTCCACCGTATAGAATATCAATTTTTAGAAATCGCACACAGTAACGTTTCTCAACAGAACCTCAGAATGCTAAAAAACTAGAATATACTTAACACACGCATGCATATCCAGTGTAATGATCAGACCCACACTAGTAAGAGAGGGGAAATTCAATCTTTATAAGAGCAAGGGGTTATGGTAAGTTTTTCAGCCCAGAAATCCGCTTCATGAATTTTATCTCATTTGAGAAATCAATTTCTATAAAGGAAATACTGTTGGTGCATAATTTCTTGACATAATTTCTAAAATGAAAATTAGATGAGGCTTTAGAAAGACTGGTGTGAACAGAGGTTGACCAGGATAAGGATATTCCGGTATTGAATGTCATATTAAGGGCTAAAAGTCCAAAAAACATTATGTGGTGCAAAATCTGCAGAAAAAATATTATACTCAGAAATAGGATATGATGGATTGTTTTTTTCAAATTATATAGCATACTCATAGGGGTGTGAATGCCATTACAAATGTAATTGAAATAGAAATCAATTCGAAACCCACCTCAACTTCGAGCAGAGCTTTCAAATTCTCCACCTGCACATATACAAACACGTATAATCATATCATAGTAATAATCTAAATCGGGAGGAAAGTAGGGTTTTAGGAGAGCGAGAGAGAGTATAACGGATTCGTCGCGATTGACTTCTAGAGTGACGATCTGTTCGTCTGCGGTCATCACTGTGATCTTCATCTTCCTTCTTATTCCGGCTGGCTGATAATTTTGTCTTAGCTCCGATCAGATTGTATGCTTATTGTGCGCCTGTGCGTGTCTATGTCTCTGTTTTTGCCGGCTTATTCTCAAAGTTTTCAAAAGATTGTATTGACCTGCCAGTCTCACTTTTCAGCAAATCAATTTTTTTTTTAATATGATAATTGTTATAAATAAACGAATAGATTAATTTGTAGAAAAGTAAAATATGATATTATTAATATTTAAGTATTTCGGTCTCAAATTAAAATAAGTTTAATTTTGGTTTAATTCACGGGACTAATATCAGTGTATGTTTTTATTTAACATGATACAATAGGTAAAATAAAACTAGAAATATGGACAAAAAAGGATTCATTCTCACTCTTATTTTCTTTGTTTTTTCTCTCTTTTTTTATCTCCCTTAATGCATTTTTTCTAAGCATTTTTCTCCCTCTTCTTATTTATTTTATAGGCAAATCTGCGCATTATAAGTCAATAGTGGTAGGTTATGCTTCCATAACACATAATATTTGCATTTAATAATTGAGTTTTATATTTGGATCAGTCACTGTAAAATATCTTATTCATAATAATTCATAACACTTCCCTTCGTTGATCAAACATTATTCAAAATGTTGTCTCCTGTAATTTGAATGATGATTGTATGACTGTATATAATTAAATGTTTATCTAAACGATTGTCGTTTAAGAACTCTATCAATATCTTGCACTATTAAGAATTGACCAATGATCTTTTAATAGTGGAATTGACCAATGATCTTTGGATAGTTCATAAACATATATCAATCAATAAATATTGGTCAATTGTTTTACTCATATTAAACCACCATTCAAATAGAGTCGTATTACATTTTGTTCAAAGTCTTAACATCTATCGGGTCGTGTCTTTGATGGTTGAATGGAGGATTCGTAGTGTTGTCAATGTAACTCTAGGTATCACGTTCGAGCCTTACACAAAGCACAAACAAACTTTTTTTTCTTTTATATATCTCATTTGTTTCTATTGTTCATTTCTTTCTCATTTTGAAACAATCAAATTTGTTGTGTGCCAATATCTTTATATCTTCATGCATTACGCAAATCTTGTAATATATTGTCCCAAATAGTATCTTGTTAGTGTATACAACTTTTGCAACCAATAGTTTGAGATAAATCTTTCATTTCCCTTATTTGTAGCAGTAATCAATATAATCTCATCTGAACACATTTTGAAATATTTTTGGTTTGTCAATAAAATGATATTATCCTCATCTTGACTGGGAGAAGTTCAACAACTTTTGTATGTATCATTTATGTACACAGATGAACAATTTATCCCACATCAAACTTTTATAACATTTATCATACCTTTATACAAAAGTAGAGTACTTACTCAATGCAGGTATATCTAGAAGTGAAGGATACTCATATTTGGTCTCATTGTACAATGAAATTCAAGAACACCCATCTCTAGGCATACTTTGTGCCTTGTAATTTTGAAATTCTCTAGGCATACTTTGTGCCTTCTAATTTTGAAATTGAACAATTCCAGTTATTAATTTAGAGGCTTGTCAGTAGCTCTGTATTTTGTTCTCCGTATGCTTAATACAGTTAAGTCGATTAAGCCACTTATTTACTTTGTTTAGTCATTTATATTTTTTTTCAAAAAACGAGGAATAATATAGAACACCGAAACCAGGGCATCTCATAATCACACTTCCAAGTTACTTTCGCTCCACAATAATAGCATAATCAATTAACTGTAAGGGGGCAAATGATCTTGCCTCTCCCTCAATATTGACTCAAACTCATACGTAGGTGCAGTTCTAATATGCCAAACAAATGTCATATCCCACACCTACTACCATGCCACCATCTACAACCGTTCATCTTCTGTCATTCACACCAATGAATGTAGCAAAACTGGTCGGAAGGATCATTAGAGGTGCCATATTTATTTTTAGTGACAATTATGAAAAAAGTCGTGATTTTATAAATAAATTCATTTTCTCTCGATTGAAGCCAAAAATTAAATCTCAAAGTCATATGGGTGTGTTAGTAAATAATTGAGTCTAGTCAACCATCGTGGACTTGCTTCATCAGCTTTATACTTTTAACCTGAAAAATAACTTAACAAGATATTAGTTTATTTCCAATAATACATTTAAAATCCAAAACTTATAAAAATACTTCCATTCTGCAGCATTCTGTTTATATCTAGAATTGATCAATAAGTTTGGCTAAAATAAGGGACAAACTTATTAGTTCCATAAGCTCTACTACTTTTATAGATAAAATCATATATATAATGTGTCACTTTCATTGTGGACCACCATATATATATTTATTTTAGTGAGGGGCCGCATAACTTTATCATGACTGCTCCACTCATGGAGTAACATAGTGCTATCATATTTTTAACCTGAAATATATCTCAAATAAATATTAACTTAATCTCAATGATTAATTTAAAATTGAAATATTTTGTGAAATAATTAAAACTATTTTCCTTATGTCTATTCGAATTATGATAGTTTACTCTATCATAAGAATTTACACATTTTCCCATGCCCTGAAACTCTTTATTTATATTTAGAAATTTGCACATGGCCATAACTCTTTATTTATATTTAAAAATTTGCAAAAGTATTGGAACCCACAGGCCACAATACTTAATACATGCAAGTCAAAAGCTTTGTTTTTTTTCTAGATGGCCAAAACTTTGCTTGTGGTGACTTTCAATTACTTTATTTTATAAATTGCAAATTAGTATTTAATGTATCATTGATAAAAACATTGAATTAAAATATTTTACAAAATAATAAAATTACTCGCTCTGCTTTCCTGCCATAACCTATCTTTGTTGTGGCTGTTCACGCAACAAAACTTCTTGAAAATAATGGTACATATTTGAAGAACATGATTGCAAAATAGATGTGTATTCTTTTTAATGGATAATAATATTTGACTAATTTGTGAAGAATGTAATTGCAAAATGGATGTGTATTCTTCCTATCTTAAAAATTGAGGTCATCTAGCTAGTTCATAAAATTAAAATGATATGTATGACTTGTCGCTGGGTTCCATCGATGGTGTTTAAAAAAACTTTTCTCTTAAAAATTAGTGTGCATATATCGAGATTAAGGAATCCTTCCTTGTCTTCGCTCAGATAGTCTAGCTTCTGCAAGCATTCAATTTTGTAGTCGTAAATCATATATTTCGTGAAGCTAATAAAGCTGTTGGTAAATCATATATACCATACGCTTAAGAATTTTTGTATGTATCATTGTTAGAAGATGCAGTTATATTTAATTTCGTGCCTTTGTTTTTAAATGATATAATATGTAATGATAACTTCGGGCTATCGACTTTTAGGAAGGTGCCCTGTACAATTTATTTCACCCCAGTTCATCCTAAGCAATAAAGGCTCATGTGTTTTACTAAAAAAAAAACAAAAGTTGGCATGCATATTATTGTTTAGTTTTAAACTGATTTTTTGGGGTTAAATTGAGCTAAAAAGTTAAAAACTTTAAGTTTGATATAACTATTTTTTTATTTAATTTTTTTTGTTTAAAAGTTGTAAACAAATGGGCTATAATACTAAAACCTTAATCAATGATATAAATTAACATCTCAAAACGTATCATAGCTACTATATGTATGTACTTCAACGAAAAGTTCATTTAGTGAAATATTATTCTCTTTGCGATACTATAAATATTTAGAGTAATATTTTTTCCCCCTCAAACTGATTTTGTCATTGTCCTATTGTTTAATTTGACATGGTCCCATTAATAATGGTATTGTAGTGCTTATACCTATTATCTTTGACCAAAACCATATGCATAAGGTCTTGTTAAGTATGTTAGTTAAAGTTTTGCTTTGTAATTTTAATTTTTCATATGAGAGTTGACCTACTAAACCAAATCCACATTAAGAAATTAACCAATCAGTGGTCTCATGTGGCTTAAAATCATATAGTCATGCTTTATAATTAAAATTATATTACAAGTGACAAATGGCAAGAACGTTTTTTTCTTTGTCCGGCTCCTTTTTTGCATTTACTTTTGGACTTTTAACAAAAATGATTAAAAGGGATATACCAATAAGGTAATAATGAATAATGTTATGCGCAATCGAATTCTAATATTGCACCCCAACAGTGTGTGAGCTGTGCGTCTATATTGAACGGGTTACTCAATTTCAGTATTTTCTGTAAAAATTATTACAATTGCAATCAAACAAACTCTTTTGCACGTTACCATTACGATTACACGAATAGAAAATACTCGGACAAACAATATCTTACGCAAGTCATGAAAATAATCACACATAAAAATAATCGCAATGACGAAAGCACCTTAACTCTAACTATTTTTCGACATGAATAAGCCCTAGAAAATAGCATTGATTTATTGAGGCGAAGCAACATGCCGAAGTAATTGAAACTAGAAGAGTTAATATTTTCTAACGAAGAACGAAAATAGCGATTATTAGTAACCGAGTCATAAACAAGATGAAAAGTCAATATCGATGTGAGGTAAAAGTGGGAAGAAGGTTGATGGGAGTATTGGATGGGTGATCTGATCTTGTATATGAAGACTATAAAGAAATGAGTAGAGACAAATAAAATGGGAGTTGATCAAAGGTTTCTTTCGAATATGGTAGGTTTATCTATTTATTCTAACACCTAATTAATAACAATTGTTACTGGTAGGTGCAATGGCAGTGACAATATTTAAAAAGTCCAATGACTAATTTATCTCTATGGTAAGAACAATATATGAGGCGATAAAGAACAATATCGGATAAGGAAGTATGTGAGATAGTTCCTTTTTTTTTTTTCCCCCGTAATAAAAGTATTTTCCACAAGTTTGGCATAATGTATAATTCATATTATAAGTTTCATATAAATATTGTAATTTCTGGCATTAAAATATGTTTTTTAAAATTTAATATAGAAAAATTGCTATGTGAATTATACGTGTATTGTTTGGAGGCACCAAAATATGCGTACTTTTTATGAGATTTCACATCAACTCGGAAAATGGAAACATTTTCTAATTATGCGTACTTGTAGATATTAAATGATAAAAATTTGTGAATTTATCAATAGAAAATCAACTGTATGACTATGTCACGACTTTTGTAGAGAGGGTTCCATGCTTTCCAGATAAGTAAAGACTTTCTTTTGTGAGATAGGTAAAGGGTCACTTAGATTTATGGGAAACCTAGTTCGGAGGGATTCTTTAAGGAATTTTACTAATTAATTTTTACGAAGCGAAAATCACAACAAAAATGGGCTGTAACAACATTTTTCAAGAGATATTTTCTGTAAACATTGCTTAAGGTGTGAGAAGTACTTTTTGGCGACGTTTATGGTAACGTTTTTGTCAACCGTTGTCATAGCCTATGTTATTATGATGTTCATGTGGACGTTTTCGCCAAACATTCCCATAGACTATGTTATTGCGACAGTTTAACGACATTTTTGTTAGATGTTGATATAGCATAAATTATTGCGATGCTTATTCAAAAAAGTTATCTACATGTCGTAATGGTTATAGAAAATAACGATATTTGTTTGCAATACCTGTTGACAAATTCACATTATGTAATATTTGTAAGCGTCATTAGTTAACCAAAAATTTCATAATATCATTTAGTTTTAGTGATGTCTTTTAATGAGGTAAAAACCAAAGAGAAAATTACTAATTAGTTAAATATTTGTCTTGTAGCTTATTCTTCGATAACTCGAGTAGGAGACTTGCTCATCCAACAACAACTTCACTTAAATTAAAATTGATGCAATGAACTATGCATAACTCATGTTATGTGTAGATTTAAAATTGGTGGAGAACATTATCAAGAAAAAATAGCTAAAGATATTATGATAGAACTAATAAAATTAGCTAATTATTATAGTAACCGGCACAATACGTCCACAAACTATTGAGCTAGTCGGATTAGCTATTCACATAAAAATTTCTTCTTGCAAATTAATGACACACTCTAGTGGTTGGTTGCATAGTGCTTAGAGGTGATTGGGTTTAAAATTTAAAACATTAGATGTCATATGTGTAATTTATAAAAACTCTTGGGGTGCTTAATGGAAAGTACCAACTAGGCATATACAAACAAATTATTGATAGATATATATTTATACATATAAAGCATATAACAAAGTACAAAGACTGAGGTTATAATTAAGCTAAAATTACCCGCAACACATGCTGATTATAAAGAAAGTCAGGGACCAACGAGGTAAATATTATTTGATAGCTGTACAGGTACTGTACACTATAAAAGCTGCCATATGTTAGCTGAAAAGTTAGGTGAAAATTTCTCTCTCTCTACATTTAATCTTTTCCTAAATTATTTAGACCTTGCCAGAACCCTTTCTTACTTAAGCATTGGAGAGTCGGCGGACAACCCCTCCTGTCCACACTTTCAGGTACTCGAGTAGATCCGAAGGCCATTTGGGGAACAAAACCTTATTCATATCACCAAATAGATATCATCGGGGAGCGTGTATCTGTATTGTATCTAGGTACCCACTCTTCAACTGGCGCCGTTTGTGGGAACTTCTAGCTAGAGAAAATTTGAAGTTCTCGAACCCATCATTGTCTGAAAATATGTCAAGGTCCCCTGATGTTCCGAATCTACCTCCACCAAATGCAACATACAACGACCGATCCCTCCCTATAACTCAAACTTCAGCCGAAATTGCCCAACACTCATCCACCATCCCGTCTCTCCCATCTACAGCAATGCCCCTCGGCATTCCTTCCCGAAGTCACCTATCCGACCTAATCTTGCTTGAAGTTCATGCATGCCATAACTAACAACTACAAAATAACCCGAGTTCCTCCAACAACCCACCACAACATTTGGATTTACAAACCTTGTTCACCTCTATAGTACAAGAATAAATTCTGTCGGCTCTCAGTTCTTCAGGGCTACTCCTCCCACGAGGAAATAACTCCTTCCTCCCCGTACCAAAAAATGTTCCAATGGAAGTTGAACGTACTACTAATAGGGTTCATCCTGAACTAACCCTAGCCACTGAACAAAATGCTGGAGAAATATGTGGCCTTGTGGGAGTGGTGCCCAGAGAAGTTCCTCACATCGTTCTTGCAGTACCTAACGTGAGACAAGAAATTGTGCTAGGGGATTCTACCGAAATAAGAAGAAGATCTCCTTCTCCCAGAATGAATGACGAGCGAAGAAGAAGGACTCATATTACTTGGACATCAGGACATAGAACTGCCGGTTCCTCCATCTCGGGTAGTTCTTCCATCTCGGGTAGTTCCTCATGTATTCCTCCAGAAATCTCTCCTTGTTGAAACCCTTAATTTGCTTTAATGTTGCCAATTGCGACAGCTTCCAACGACCCTTTGATGATTCGGGCTTCTTGGAGCCCTTCGGATTCTTTTCCGAAAACATCTCGCCTTTGTTAGTTTTTGCTAAAGCTTCGGCTATAATGTATTCTAGAGAGAGAAAGTATAGAATAAACAAAATCGAAAATGACAAATGACAAATGACAAATGACAAATGAATGGAGTGATCTCTCCCTCCCTCGTTATTTATAGCCATATTACAACCGCAACGTATCAACTGCCCACATTAAGGATAGGCGACAACTAAGCAATATGGTCATGTGCAATACAGGTACCGTGTACTATAAAAGTTGCTATATGTCAGCTGAAAAGTCAGGTGAAAAAGTTTCTCTCTCTAAATTATTTAACACCTTGCCGGAATCATTTCTTACTTAAGCATCAGAGAGTTGGCGGACAACCCTCCCTGTCCGCACTTTCAGGTACTCAAGTAGATCCGAAGGTCATTCGGGGGAGCAAACACCTAGTTCATATCACCAGATTAATATCATCGGGGAGCGTGTATCGGAACCGTATCTAGGAACCCACTCTTCAACTACCATATACAAATATGGTATTTTATGATTTGTATACTTTCAGTTTAATGAAATGGTCATTTAACTTAGGGTTTTCCAAGCCTTCAAGTATAAAACTTAGTGTTTTTCTTGGACATAAAATTAAGCTTCAGAGGCTGCAAAGAAGTTTAATCTCTTCTCTTTTTGGTTCCAATAGTATGTAATATATTATAGATTTATTATTCATCAATTTAGTTATCAAATCTGTTCAGAACTTATTGAATTTTCTCGTATAGTGTATCTTAAATGGATAAAAAATTGGATTCTAACGACTCAATTACATTTTTATCTTACACAGGAAATGAGCTGCTGTTTCGACTTGGAATTGGAAGATCAACCCTGAAGATCGATAACTTTGGATATTTAGATACTTATTCATAATTTAGTATTGGATTAGATGTTATTTTTTATATGCAATTTGGATAATGTACATGATTAATTTTTGTATTGATGAATATCTGGTCAAATAATAATTTGATTGATAAATCTAGTTGGATTTTTTCTTAGGTCAAATGTCAAATTTCTTTAATGTGCTATATTTATTTATGTCATATTGCATATTAAGTTTAAGGCTTACGAAGGTCACTTTAAAATAGCCCGACTATCTATTGAAATGTTGATTAAACGGCACAATAAAATCTCATACGTGGTTTTGTGTGACAAATTCAACGTTTATAAGTAGTCACCATAAGAATTGACAATATTTATACAAATTATTTATTATATTTAATCAATATATCAAAAAGCCAGCAAGAAATTTGGTTAACTACGTTCATAATATCCGTTTAAATTTTTTTATTATCAGCATTTTAAAAGTTGCGATGATAATTTAATAATATTTATGGACCTATTGGCAAACTCCTTAAACGATATTTACAAATATCAGTGTAGGGTATCTTTGCCAACGTTTGTTTTAGATGTGTCATGTAACACTCCAAAATTTTAAACAACCCTGAACACGTCACTAACCAATCATCACGATATCTATTAAACAATACTTGTAATGCCCTATTTCTAATAAACAATGAAATTGGGGAACTATGTTGCTATTAATTGAAACTGAAATGGAAACTTAATTTATTTTCCTTTTTCTCTCTGTTACAATTTACGGTCTAACTCTTTACGTTCCTAGAGAAAGAAGAGGAGAGAAAGGGAAAAATCACTTCTTGGCAAAACCCGCTCGATTCGAAAGAAGAAGAAGACCAAAAAGAAAATCAATAGCGGATTCGGACTCTTCATCTCGCTCTCTTCGTTTTGACGTAAGTATTTCTCACAAACTTTTCGGGTCGTCCATACCCAAAGTCTCTCAAATTCATCTAAAAGTTGATTTATTGATGAATTGATGTGTAGATCAATATTATATACTTATATCTCCGTTGATTTTAGTTATAGGTTCACGTTTGAGGGACTTTTGATAGCAGAATTTGTCATTCCCGAGCTTTCCGAGGAAAGTCATTAAGTCTCATATAAGGTACGTGGCAGGATCCAAGTTATAATCGATTGAAATAATTGTATAAATCTGGAACTACGGCTGTAGAAATTGTGGAATAAAAATCGTAACTTTCGAAGGCTGCTATCACCAATCGTTTCTATTATAAACTCATGACCACCGTTCGAACGGCACCACCGTTCAAATGGTAGTGAGTTGCCATTCGAACGACCCTTCCGATTGAGCAGTTGGGACTAGGCGTTCGAACAGTATGGGGTAACAAAAACCATAAACTTTTCCAAAATGATGAAATTGGATAAGAACTACTTAGTGGGCTTATCTAAGAGTACAAACGAACCCTATGGGATCATGATAATAGATACTAGTTATTATTTGGCGAATCTTAGGGCCTTAAGACTAATGTTGGCGTATTTGTGTTGTGTAGAACCTTGGGGCCCTAGGATCAAGGTTGGTTTGGGTTTTGTTGTTGATAAACTTTGGGGTTATAGGGCCAATGTCAGCTTTGTTTGATTGTGCGAGCAATAGAGACACTCTGCGGTTGCTTTACACATAAGGTGCAAGTGGAATATGTATCCCGCCTGGAAGGACCTAGTATCTCGGTTAGTTGTGTGGTTTACTTTTGGCAATTCATATATTTTACATTTATTGGTTATACAAACGTTTGAACGATTGGGTTTTAGTAGTATATTGTACATTCTTACTGCATATATTCTACACATATTGTTTCATTATTTCGATAGATTGGACATATTATTTTGATTCGTGCTTGCTTAGTTGGATTTTTTATTGTTGCTTTTGCATGAAAACGCCAAGCAGAACCAGGATCTCAGATTCAGGAATATTGACTTGGGACAGGTCGAGACTTATTCGAGAAAGCACTTAGCTCTGTTTATCAGTTTTCTTTCCATTACGTTATCATTCTGATTTTCAAACATTTGTAGGCATAAGATAATATATGATATTGTGTTCAATTTGAATATTTTGTAAAGCTAGAAAGCATGATAATAAGGCCTCACGAGTTATTTTTCCTTCGGATTAGACATTGTTTATATTCTATTATAAGTTTTATTTTACTAATATGTTGACCAATGTTGTAGAAATGAATGGTTAGTGATATACTCATGATTATGGGATTATCAAAGTGTTATAATACTGAATTAAAATCTCATAAATAAAACAAAAGAAGTCCAAGACAATAAAACATAATTCACTAGGCCTTATTATCATATTTTTGGCTTTACAACTTTATTAAAAAAACAAATAAAAATATCATCTTGGCCAATGACTTACAACTGTTTAAAATGAAGTAATAGAAATGTGGTACTAAAACAAATTACGACGAAACTTTTCCCGAGTGAGCTCTAACCTATCCTAACCTCAGTTCCCATGATTCTTAGCTCCTTTCTACTTGGCGTTTTCACACAAAATAACAGTAAAAAAACCAACCAAGCAGGAATGGGTCAGAAAGTTGTCCAATCTATTGAAATAACGACGATAATAAATATGTAGGTGAAAACAAATAATCATAAATCTGTATTTGTCTAACACAATCTCAACTCAATATGTATTATCGTAAACATGTAATCTATAATCAACAATGGAATTATACAATATAATAGGATACCTGTCCTCCGCTCAGAATACCTGTCCTTCCAAGATTTTATGTGTAAAGGCTTCAAACAATAATGCAGATGAAAGGGTTCTTGTGGAACCGGGTCACACTTAGATATCTAGACTTCCAAGATTATCGAATACTGCAATTGTAGGGGAGTGTCACTTTCTCTCCTACGGCCTACAATGATAAGTTGTGCCCTAGGGTGTACCCACCTCAAAGGCTTTAACTGACTGCTACAGTACGTCTTGCCCTAGTGTAAATGCATCCCAAAGGCCTAAACTGATGACTTTGAATAGCAACCAATCATGCCAAATATAAGGGCGCTCCAAGGCCTAAACCGACTACTGCTACAGTGAATCTTGGACTATAGTTTCCAATGCCTATAATATACTGTATCCATTCACAACATATGCAACTTTCACAGTATAAGTTTATATTTGTAATAGTTCTAACATCTATTAACATGTACAACATGTCTATTCAAGGTTCATATATAATCCATTATTTTGCTAATATCCAATGTATTAATTGAAATTTTAAAACATTCCAAATCTAAGCCGTTCGAAAGGTACCCACTTACCATTCGAACGGTAGCTGCGAATACAAAACAACCACAATAAGCGAACAACAGTTTCGAAAACCTCAGATTTTCGTACAATCTAAATACTTAGAAAATGAATGTAAATTAGTTAATTTAATATCATAAGACTCGATTTGCGCTATGTACTTTATTTCCATCACTTTATGAAATAGTCAAAAGTTAAGGTATACTTCTAAACATACACCTATTTGTATATCATCAAACAAAACAACAAAAAGCCTCATACGATTAATGAACAAGGATTAATTGACTTCATCTCTTAATTGGTCGCCACGCCCACGTAATATGAAGTGCGGGCTATAATAACTACTTTATCCATACTAGGATATTGAATTTCTTATTCACTATACAAACCTTAGTCCTATATTTGTTCATACAAACACATTTAAGAAGACAGAGTAAGATCTCGCATTTGGCAATATTACACAGTATAATAGAAATTAGGTAATAACCATCGACTTCCGAATGCGGTCTCATCCTATTACTCAAAATAGGATATCACAAATTAGTGTCTCATATTTGCTCGCCACTAAGGCGTCAAAAGCAATTGCTTGTGTGAGTGGCTAATTTAACCTGTTGATATATAATTCATGTGTTTGTTACAAAATGCAATACCCATACACTAACCTATGATAAATGCATTAAAATATCAAATATCTCTATAAATATCAATGTAAATGATTAAGAGAAGAAATCAACAAAATTTTGAGTACAAGTCCAATCCTTTTACGTTCCTAAAATCCCAACATGCGCTACCTAAGCTCTGAAAGCCCCAACATGAGCTAGCTAAGCCTCCTTAGAAATTGACTTGGTTAGGGGATCCGTCACCATGTATCTTATGAATGTACTTTAAGATTACTTTCTCTCATGCAACGATGTCTCTAATCAAATAGTACTTAAAGTCAATATGTTTGGTTTTACCATGATATAACGTGGACTTCTTTACATAGGGCAAAACTATCATGTAATCATAATAAATCTTCACACGGCCCATAGAAAAGGTAACAAATCATAGAAGTAAAAGAAACCTCTTAAACCAAACTTTCTCTTATATATAGCTGTGGGAGCAAGTCACGAACTTTGTGTCAACATTAGAAAAAGCTATAAATGTATGCTTCTTTCTACTTAAAGCATTGATACTTCCATTGAGCAAGAAAGTATATTCAAATATGGGGATATCATTGATTTTTACCACCATAGTCTGCATCGCTATAGTCAACTAGGTCTAACTGGCTTACAACATATGCAATCCTTCATTTCTTTAACACATCTACAATACTTAGGACTTTCTCCCAACGGACAAATGAAAGTTAATGCTATCATTAGGCTATCAAAGATTTGATCGAGATCAGGGTAATTGTATAACAAATATGAAACCAATGACCACCATTGCAATATTACGCTATCAATAGTATTATTGCAGGGGGAAAGAGCCATTTGCTCTTTCTCTTAAAGAATCTTAGAACACACATTGAGTTTAATGCTTTTTTTTGCTATAAGAATATCAATGGATTTGTAACTGTGCATCTAAAACTGCTCAAGGAGTTTCTTGAAATAAGTCTTTAAACTAAGAAGTCTCCTTGATCGATTATTTATGACCTTACTCCGAGCAAATAGTACCCACGTCCTTTACTTGAAATGTGGAGGATGACCACCCTAATTTTAGACGACCACCGTTTAGAGCCATGTGAGGGCGCATGTCCTTTAAGAGGTAGATTTTAGTATCCTGGAAGTATGTGAGCGAAAGTACTTGGGCAGATGTCCGTGAACAGACATAAGATGCTCTGTTACTTAGGCAAGTTATCCTGCTTAAGAGTAAGCTACCACAGTGTTGACGTAGACAATTACTTATCTTATATATGGCTGAGGGATGACTATGTGTTACATAAAGAATGTTGTGTTAAATGTCATGGATGACCACCCTTTTGACAACCAACCTTCAGAGCCAAGAAAGGGTGTGTGCCCTTTAAGAGGGAGATTTTAACACCCTGGGAATACGTGAGCGAGCGTACTTGGGTAGTTGGTGAGCAGGCATAAAATGCTATGATACTTGAGTGAGTTATCATGCTTAAGAATAGGCTATCACAATGCTGAGGTGGGCAATCACTTGTCTTATATCTGGCTGATTGATGATTATGTGTTAAATAAGTAATATTGTAAATCTACTTAATACAACATCTTTTAGATTTGTGTTGGAGTTGAGTTACTTGGAACTCCAAAGCTAAGTTTGCTCGTGCTGAAGCAATCACAAGTCTCAAAAATTTCAGTGCTTTACATATAACTTCGCCAAAATTGGACAAAATTATAGTATGTAGGTTCACTGTAGTTACATATATTATTAAAAAGTAAAAATAATTATACACTAATGAAATATTTTACACACAATCTTAAATCGTACGGGCTCCACTCTAATTCAATATACTCCCTCCATCCCATTTTAATTGAACATTTTTTATTTTTTATTTGTCCCGTATTATAGGCAAGTTTTCTTACTTAAAATGTAATCAAAATAACTGATTTACTAATATACCCTCATTAAATGTATTTTTTGTAAACAAATAAACTTTTTTACATTTCTAATAAAGAGTATCATAATAAAATAAATAAGAAATTAAATATTACAACCACTCTAACTAATTTTTTTTTATTAATCTGAGTAAAAATCTAAATAAATCTATTAATTTGGAACGGTGAGAGTATATTCTTTTGGAGCACAAACATCTTGTATATCCTCTATAACTCATCCTCCGAACAAGGACGGAAGCAGAGGAGCAGTGTTGGCAATCATCACCCCCAAAAACCCCCGCTTCCACCTGCAATCTCTAGATATTTGATAAATATTAGTCAAAAATGGTTTACAAAATTGTGTGGTAGAGTTGGTAAGAGCATACATGGGTGAAGAAAGGGGATTAAGAAGGTTCGAGCTTCCACAAGCGTGTAGTTTTTTTTATTTTGAAAATCCGATATTTTTTGGCCTTGCTTGTTTTTAGTTTTGGGCTTGTTGTTGCTGGGCTTGTTTACATAAATGTGGTGTGATTTATGACGACCTTGTGATAAATTTTATTTCAAACCTTTTTTTTAAAAAAATAATCAATTATTTTAGTTTTATAATATTTACTAATACTTATAAAATATTTTTGGTCCAGTGTGGAAGGAAATAACCCAGTGATCTATTTAATATTTCATTTTGCATATAGTAACATTACTGTAATATTTGTTGGTGTTTCTATATATCTCTCTTTTTAAATTTTATAAATCACAAATATTATAAGAAAAAATTATTTGTAATCATCTATTATGACTAAATTCTCTTTTAAAAAATTATATTTAAGAAATTTATAGATATTAATTTTTTTAATTTTAGTGTTTTTAATAAAACTATAGAAATAATATCATAATTTATGATAATAAATAAATTTCGCCTACACTAACTCTGTAGCTATCTTCCAACACAAACAAACACCTCACAATATAAGCATTAAAAATAAGATAAGATCAATTAGCTACGGCTCTTTTTATGTGGTGCTATTTGTATGCTTCCAATTTAGCGCCACGTCATCCGATTGAGAGAATGAAATTGAATAATTCATACATTGATTGAATCGCATCGCATAAATAAGACCATCCGAATATCGTAGACCTCAACCTAAAATTCATATTATCCTAATATCAATATTATAATCATGTATGAATAATTAATATAGTAAAAACACATCCATATATGCATCATTTGTGAAATAAAATTGTATGTTATAACGGAATCGATTGCTTGTTTGAAATCTAACGCACCCCGTGATATTGATTTTTGTGGTGAGATTTTGACACGAATGTTCGTTATGTATTTTCACTAAGCAAAATTTCTTTTCCTTTCCCACACAAATAAACATTATTCAGACCAAGTCGATCACTCCATCAATTGCCTAAAAAAATTTGGGTTAATAAATCAAGATTAGTGTCTTGTCAATAAAAAATGTACATATATGATATATATCATTATTTATATGCTGATAATAATCAATGACCGCGTGAAAAAATTTACTATCTTAATTTTTTTTAGTTGAACGATGATATGCATTGAATTTTACATAATGGCAAGTTTAGAAAACTCTACTCATAAATTAATCTCTATTCAATGTGTGACCTAAGAAGCTGCATGGCCGTGATAGTCTTGATTTTTGAAATTTATATAGAATTTACATATAAGATTCCAAAATTTTTAAATAGTCCCTTTATATGATCCATCTAGATAAAAATGATAGTTCATATATATATACATATAGAATTTACATATATTCAAAATTTTTAAATATTCCATTTATATGATCCATCTAGATTAAAATGATAGCTCATATATATATATATATATATAGAATTTACATATAAGGTTCCAAAATTTTTGAATAGTCCCTTTATATGATCCATCTAGATAAAAATGACAGTTCATATATATATATATATATATATATAAATCTTTTCTCCATAAGTGAAAATTTTGGATGAGCCCAAAAATTCCCCACTTATATAGAGAAGATTATTGGACATAAAACCTCACCATAAACACTTCAATATGTCTTGGACACGTATCACTTCCTCAATATGGAACTCAATAACCATGATCAACTCCCCAACCAATATCAAAAACACCCCAAAATTGAGCTCACAAGAGAAAGTGAAGGAGAAAGTGATGAAGCAAGCAGCCCTCAAGAGAGGGAGAGAGAAAAGAGAGAGGGGAAACCCTGATGTGCCAAAGTGGAATTTGGATGAAGGATATGATAGGTGTGTTGAGTTGGCAGCTAAAGATTTAACCTCAGTTATAACTAATCAACCCTCAGAGTCTAGCTTCAACTCTGCCTTATCCTCTCTTATTAAAACATGTAAGTCCAGTCCCTTAAGCTTTGTTTGGTTGTAAATTTTTCGTCCGAAGATTTTTTTATTTAACAAGTTGTGGGTATTTAGTCATTCATTATTTTTCTTTATGTTTTCAAAAAACTAGAAGTTTTGAATTTTACGTATATAGCTTTTTTCTTAGTGTGAAAACTAGTTTCATTGCTCAAGATTTGCAACCAGACAAACTCCGAGGACTCGTTTGACAGCCCTCTTGTAGTTTCTTCATCTGAAGATTTTTTATTTAACATTTTGTATGTATTTAGCTGTTCGTCATCATCATCATTTTTTATACATAAAAAAGTTAGAAGTTTTAAATTTTATGTATATAGTTTTTCTATTAGCATAAAAACTAATTTTATTGCTTAAAATTTGCAATAAGACGAACTCCAAGGACCCGTTTGACCGCCCTCTGGTTGTAGCTTCTTCATCTGAAGATTTTTATTTAATAATTTATGCGTATTTAACTGTTAATTATTATTATTTTTTTATTAAAAACTAGAAGTTTTAAATTTTATGTATATAGTTTTTTCTTAGTATGAAAACTAGTTTTATTGCTTAAAATTTGCAATCAGACAAACTCTCAGGAACCGTTTGACTGCCCCAAACTCCAGATTTTCCTTCCAAGGTATTGTGGGTTGGAGGGGGGGAGTTTTTCTGTTAGAATACTGAGTTTTGCTTAGAAAAAGTTGGAAATATTTGGTAAAAACTTTCCAGCTTAAATATTTTTTTTTTCGAAGTAAGAGAGAACTAAAAAGCAAGAAGTTAAAACAATTATTATTTTTTTTAATTTTTTCTTTAAATCTCTCCTGGAAATAGAAATTTAATGAATTTTGCTATATGCACAAAGTGTGCCTTCTATCAAACTAAGTAGCGGATAAGGTTGTTTTGGAACAAGTGATACAAGTGAACTCTAATGTTGTTTTTTGGAATGTAGAGTAGAATTTTTTTGGAATTGGGTGCAAAAAGATACAAGTGAACTCTAATGTTGTTTTGGACTGCTTTTTTATTTCTTACAAATATATATATATATATATTGTAGAGATAGCAAGAATAATAGAGAAACTGCTCATAATATGTGATATTGTATTCATTATGTAGTTACTAATTACAAGTAGAATTACAAGGAAAAAGAAAACAAATAAGTAATTACAAGAGAAATGGAAACAAATAAGTAATTACAATCAATTACATTAATTATGATAGATTAGGTAACTATGTAAATTAATCACCCGAGATCACGATTCTCTATCTTAATATGCCCCCTCAAGCTGACGGGGAGGGGAGCGACATGAAGCTTTCTACGAAGAAGAGTGAATCGTGGTGACCCAAAGAGGTTTAGTGAGGGCATCTGTGAGTTGGTCCTTGGAGGAGACAAAGCGAACCTATAAACTTTTATTAGCAACCCGTTCTTGAACAAAGTGAAAATCTAACTCAACATGTTTCATCCAAGCATGAAAAATAGGATTTGCAGTGAGGTAGGTAGTACCGACGTTATCACACCAAATGACAGGAGGAATAGATAAAGGCAACTGTAAATCACGAAGGAGATAAGTGAGCCATTGGACCTCAGCAACCACCCCAGCAACAACACGATATTCAGCTTCAGTGCTCAAACGAGAAACATATGAATTCTTTTTCGAGAACCAAGAGATAAGATTGCGGTCAAGAAAGATACAATACCCAGTAGTAGAATGATAGTCATTAGGAAACCCTACCCAATCTATATCGAAATAAGCATAAAGATATGTGGAGTTGTCTTTGCATAATAGTAAGCCGAAGTAAGCTATATGTTTGAGATATATAATAATGCACTTGACAACTGCCCAATGAAAAAAACTGGGACAATGAAAAAATGAACAAACCCGATTTACTAAGAATGAGATGTCAGGATGAGTGATAGCCAAGTACTGTAGATCACTAACGGTACTGCAAAGTAGTATAGGGTTATCAAATATAGGTCCATTAAAATGGCTCAGTGTGTTAGAGAATGCCATAGGAAAGGTAACAGGTTTGGATGCTAGCATATTGGTCCTCTTGAGGATAGAGTAAATGCAATGTTGCTGTGTTTAAAAAAGGCCCTTGAGGATACGAGATGTTGTAACTCTAAGAAATTAATTTAGAGGTCTCAAATCATAAACAACGAAAGTATGTTAAAGCAAGTGACAGTAGATGGAGAAGATCATGTTACAATAATATCATCAACGTACACAATAACACATAGACTACAACAGAGGTGCACAAAATAAATATGAAGAGTCAGACTTGCTATTACTGAAACCAAGAGAATACAAATGCTGATTGAGAAGAGAGTACCAAGCCCGAGGTGCCTGCTTAAGGCCATATAATGAGCGGTGAAGTTTACAAAGATGATTAGGAAAAGACGGATGAGTAAAATTTGGCAATTACTGCATATATACATCTTCTATGATGTCGCCATGTAAGAAGGCATTATTGACATCAAGTTGTGATATAGGCCGACCCGAAGAGATTACAAGAGAGATAACCAATTGCATGGTGATAGGTTTCACCATCAAAACATATGTATCAGTGTGATTAATACCTTTACAACGATGAAATACTTTGGCAACTAAATGCTCCTTGTAGCGCTCAATCGTATCATCCGCCTGTTGTTTAATCTTGAAAATCCATTTACAACCAATGACATTATATTGTGGGGAAGTATGAAAAAGAGTCCAAGCCCCGTTACGTAAAAGTACCATAAATTCTTATTCATGGCTCAATGCCAATGAGGATTTTTTCTACCTCCATAAAGCAACTAGGTTATACTGTATAATATGTGGTATGTGTAACAAAAATTTGAGGCGTGGGCCACCGAATGGTATCATCTTGAAACAACTTAGGTTCCAAAATATTATTGCGCTATTCCGTGTGCAAGGCATAAGTACAAACGGGAGAACCCAATGACATGTTGGTGGTGGGTGTGGTAATTGGTTACTATAACCGGAGTGGACTGGAGAGGTTCGTTTGGGTGGACTGGGTGAACTTTCAATGGGCTGGTCCAGATCGTGTGCGGTTATGGGGGCTGGAGGGTGGTTCGGTGGTACCTAGATGGGGTGGGCTAGAGATGGAGATTGGGTCGCATATGGACTGGGGTCAGCTGGGGCTGGAGGGTAGGCCGTGGATAAATTGGGGTAGGCTGGGTTAAAGGTTAGGTCACGGGTGAATTGGGGTGGCCTGTAAAGGTAGTTATGTGGGGCGAGCTGGTGTAGAGTTGTGTGTATAGGTTGGCTATAGAAAATGGGTTGGGGCTTGGATGGCTGTCCCGAGGGAGTTTGAGCTGGAGTCAAGAGGCCCATTGGGTGATTGTGGAGGCAAAAATAGACTGGAATGAGGGGTAAGGGGGCTGCCCATTTTGTGTAGAAGTTGATTTAGACTGCTTGGAATTGTTTTGTGGGTTAGGTATGAATAAAACTAAATTGGAAAGTGGGAAAGAATAAGTGTCAGGTTGTATAGAGGGTATTAGGTTAGGGTTTTTAATGTAAAAAATTTTTCGTCAAATGCAACGTGTCGTGCCAAATATACGCGGCCGGACTTAGGGTCTAGACAACGATAACCATGATGTGAAAGGCCGCAACCAATTAGGACGCACGTTACAGACCGTTGTTGCAATTTATTTTGATTATACGGTTGAAGATAATACCAACAAGCACAACCAAACAGACGAAACATTTTATAATCCAGTTGTTTATTGAATAATTTTTTACAAGGAGAAATGGAATTTGAAAGTTGTGCTAGTATCTATTTATTAAATGATATTCCATAAAAAAGGCATCATCCCAATAATTTGTGTGAACCAAATTGTTGGCAAGCATAGCATGCCCTGTTTCGACAATATATTGATATTTGTCTTCTAGCACGCCATTTTGATGGTGTGTGTGAGGGCATGTAAGATGATTACTAATACCTTGAGTACTTAAAATTTTATTTAATGACTCATATTCATCGTCCCAATCACTTTGAACAACGACAATCTTTTTATTAAAATGTCGCTCAATTTGTTTTTGAAATTGTTCAAAGGTGATTGTATCATCCAATTTATTTTTAAAGGGACTTAATCGTATAAACCGACTAAAAGTATCAATAAACAATACGTAAGAAGAATTACCATTACTAGAAATATAAGAGCGGGGCCCCAAACATCAGTATAAATAAGTTCTAGAGGACAAGATGCTTTAAAATCACGAGTTGGAAAATGAAGTCGATGGCTTTTGGCCTGTTGACAAGATTAACAAATAGAGTAATATTTTTATTCAAAATAGGAATAGAAATTTGCGAAATAACCTGCTCAACAAACCGAAATGTTGGATCTACTAATCGATTGTACAATTGATTAATGGTGGCAACAGAGTCAAGTTGTACATTGTAGACCTTTTTGGTAGAAGGCAACGCGTACAGTCCGTCCTTAGGCCAACCACGGAGTAAAATATTCCCCGTAACTAGATCCTTAACAAAAAAAGAGAATGGTAAGAATTCAATAGAAAATCGATTATCTGTATGAATTGACTAACAAAAATTAAGTTTTTACATATGTTAAGGACATGCTATAGGTTATTAAGAGTAAAAATGGTATAAAGGGTAGTAAGAACAGTTTTATAGGTATGATGGATAGGGAGCCCATTCCCCTTCCCAGTACGAATTGAATACTACCCGAAGTACTCATGCATATACAAATTAAGGTTGGTAAGGTCTGCAGTCAGATGATATATGAAACATGAGTTTGGGTACTATGTCGGGTCAGTTGAGGATGAACCACCTAAAGTAAAAGCATTAAATCCCAAATTAGAAGACCCCGAGTTTCTATGAATGGTAAGACATAAATATTTCAGGGCACTTTGACCCGGTTTGTCACATATTTTACATTCAACCGGGCCTAAGCCCTGGCAAGACCCATGGGCATTAGGCCCACTGCTATAGTCAGTCCGTGGCTGGTTAGAGGTCCGTAATAGTCTTCATGGGATGAGTCTGAGCTTCCTGGGTGTGGTCCATGCGGTAGATTGTTTCGGGCCAAATATGATTGCCGAATAACTATATTTGTAGTTAGATTTTCAAGGTTTGGAGGGGTATTGCAATAATCTTTCCGGGATTCGTAATTGTACAAATTATGAACTACTTCATCAAATGATAATAGAGGAGAAGAATGGGTAATAATGGAAACTACCAAACTGTCATAGTCGCTCCCGAGACCAGAGAGAATATGTGGTTGTCCGACCTGGGTGAGACGATCCCAAAGTTTTTAAGCATCCTCAAGATATTTGTCTAAAGTTTTGTCATTCTTGTACATAGTGGTGAGAAAGCGTCGGGTGTTGAGTACCTGAGAAATACTGTGAAGGAAATAGTTTCTCAAGACGAGTTTAAATACCATGGGATGTGGTCTCATTAATCACGTGTGATAAGATACTCTCAGTAAGGGAAGAAATGAGAGCTGATAATAAGATTTGGTCTTGTCGAATTCAATTGTTGATAGGATAGTCCGGCAGATCGACAGGCTGGGTGGGCGATGGGCACGGGTGAGTTCTATTGATGTATCTGAACAAAAGCTATCCACGAAGGTATGGGATTACTTCGGGGATGCCATAGTAAAAAAATTCTCGATCCAATTTGATGGTAAAAAAATGTTGCAGGTTGGTAAGTGTTGCAGTTGTGGGTGGTGGGTAATATGAGTTGTAGTAATTGGTGTTGTAGGATTGTTAACTGGTGGAAAGAGGAATGAGAATTGAGGTAATGTGAAAATTTGGCTTGTGTGGGTAGTACCAATAGGGATAATTGATGAATATGTGGTTGAGTTATTGAGGGTGATTGTCGTATGTCCGGCTGTTTTAGAGGCCATAGAGGATAGGTTAGGTCCGGTTATGGACTTTGAAGAATTGAGAACGAGTTAGTTCGTTACTCCGATACCATGTTAGAGCAATAAAACACAATGCTAATGGGAAATATGAAACCTGCTTGACCAATGTGATGGTCAAACCTTTTCTTCACATAACTGAAATAATATATGTACATCAATGATCTCCATTAATAGAGATTACAAAGCAGAGAATCATATGAAAGACTTCAAAATAATATGGAACAATAATTGGTAAAATATGGTACAGTATAAAATCGTATCAAGAACTGAATCTCTTAAGAATGTTAATAATCGTATATTGTCATCTTTTGATAAGTTAAAAACAATTATCATATCCTAATCACAAGATGACCCCTAGGAACTTGTTTGATCCCACGTAAAATACTATATGATCTTCGACCTTCAACTTTCATCTAACAAGTGTATTGGGGAGAATTGGTTAAAAAGGCATTTAAATATACTCTTACTTATAAGCAAAAATTTTGTCATGGGATGTCAAATAAAGATATTATATTGTGTAAGTTTCTTAGTTGCCGAAACTTTCACCTTTTATAATTCCTTTCCATTATTTGCTCATTCAAATACTCATTTTTTTTTATCGAATGCCTAAAAATTATTTCAAAATGCATTAATAATATATTCAAATACTGCTTGTAGAAAAGTACCTTTCCACTATACTTTATAGTAATATACTCTTTTGTTTATACCATAGGAACTATACAACTACTAAAACAAGTATTGTTAGTCTGTTCTATTTTGTCCCTTCGAGACATCCGATAAAATTGGCACGATACAGAAAAAGATTATCATGGTTCTTGCACAAGGATGAGACACACAAATCGAGAAATGGTTCAAATTTTAACTTTTGAAAAAAAGCTACACATGCTATAAATAAAGCTTACGAGACTAGGTTTACACAGCAGCAAATTCTGACTCAGAAGTACAAATACTCAGGCTACTCTTTACATAACCAGAGACTTATAATGCACAATATATAGATAAGATTTTTACATGATACAAAGAAAATCTACTGGATGGTTGATTTACTCTAAATATTCATGTGATAATGTTTTTGTGCCGACAATGCAAAGGCATATGAACATGCAAACACATGCTATATGATTGTATTGGGAGTCATATGACTCAGACTGAACCAGTTCAGACAGTAAAAATTGCGTCCAGTACGAAAAAAATTATGTCACAACTCATAGATGATACATATCCTGGCAGCAAATAAAGGAAACAAACTATTTACTTATAGTGAAATAGAACAAACTGTCAGGTGAATAACAAGGAAGAAATATAAAAGTGGAAGTAGCAATGCTAGATTTATGCAATCTTTTTCATAATCTCAAGTACATTTCATCTAGTTAAGTGGTAAAAAGTCCACCGGATGCCATACCATTTGAGTTTTGACTCGACTATTAAATATGAAGAACAAATCTAGGTCAAAGCAGAACAAATCTTAAACCAAGATTTTACCATCCAAAAAGCCATGAAAAATACCAGGTTTATTTATAATCACCAAGGAACAAAACAATTACCTGACCAACTCCCGCATCTGCCAACTCATTCTCCAAAATTCGATACTCATGGAGAACCCAATCCGTTCTATTCCCTTTTGGAGATTGACCTTGGTGGAAAACCAAAGTTTTTACCATCCCCACAGTTTGTCCGTTGTGCACAACGGTTCTATCTTGCCCGGTAGATTTCCAGTACCCAATTTCGGTTGCACGGTTCAATCTAGCTCCACTGGCATACTTCAACGATACGGGACAAAAAAAGAACCACTCAAGATCCTTACTCTTTAAGCAAGATTTATCTAGAAAAACAAAAATAAACATGTCAGCTCAAGGAAATGGAAACACCCTAATTGCAAAGAGAGAAACATAGTAGAAACCAGTGAGAGTAAATTCATATATACTACAAATACTATATGCTTACTAAGGACCGACAACCAAGACAAAGACATAAATGTGGATACTAGAAGCGATGAGTACCTGGAAGGTCCCATGGGGAGTATTTGTAAACGTTGACCTCAGCAATAGCTTCAAAATGAAGCTTTTTCCCCAATGCCTTCCTTTTGAGATAGTACATGATTAATTCTACATCCGTAGGATGAAAGCGAAAACCCGGAGGAAGAGACATCCTTGCCATGACGAATAGCAACAGTTGCCCCCCAAAACTAGCAAATTCGTGATAATGTATTTTTGTTGCGCAACAGAAAACCCAAAAACCTCTTTCAGCAAAGCCACAATCTAGCAATCTTGTCGGTAAAATAAACCAGAGCAACGTTGAAACTAAAATGCTTAAGTCCAGTGCCGAAACAAAATCCGGCAGCCAAATCTCAGCCTTCTCCGGCTCATAAAAAGGACAGCAGATGGATGCTTAAACCACTGATCACTGAATGGTACAAAAGACATGGGGTGCAACAAAAGCCCTGTGTTTTATAAAAATATCAGAATCGTGTGACATAATCATAAACTCCACAAGCAAATCATCGGCATCATCCCATATAATAACAAGTTCTAATAAGAAAATCACTAGTCACACGGATATCTGAGAAATAACAAAACAATCAAGATTGAAATATTGATGAAAAAAACCCTGTTTTTTTTTAATCCAAAATAAACAATGTTAAGCAAATAAAAAATCTCCAGTGAACCCTAGATCGGAAGACTAAACAAATCAAAACCAAAATAATTAATGAAAAAATCCCTGATTTATTCACAATTAACAGTATAAAGCAAATAAATAATCACACCGAAATAAGTACTGAAAATCAAAATATACAATGTCCAGTAAACCCTAGCTTGGCAGACTAAACAAATCAACACCGACTTAATAATAATTAATGAAAAAGCCCTGACTATTTTTCAAATAAACAGTAGCAAGTCATTAATCACCCATATACAAGTATCGGAAGTCAAAAAAAAAAAAAATTACAATCTCAGTAAACCAAAATAATTAATGAAAATAAGCCTTGATTTTTTTTAAGATAAACAGTAACAAGCAAATCATCAATACCAAAATCTTATCTTAATGAAAAAAAGCCCTGATTTTTTCAAAATAAAGAGTACTAAGCAAATCATTAATCATCCACATACAAGTATCAAAAACCAAAAAATTCAATATCCATAAACCCTAGATCGGATCATTAAACACATCAAAACCTAAGTATCAACGTTATATTATGGCAACAATTCAGAATACATACTCAAAACAGTTATAAATCATATACAAGATCATCACAAAAATAAAATAAATAGTAGAAACCCCAGTAGTCTTACGGATTGGGTGGGAGATGAACCGCTAGGGAGCCGGAGTGGGGAGAGAGAGGGCAAGGAGCTTGAGGGACTTAAGGAGAGAGAACGTGAGGCAGAGGCGGAATATATTTATAGGCGGGAGGGCGGTGCGGGTTGTAACTCGGGTCAGCGTAAGCGGTAAGCCGTGAAATCGGTAGCCTTTTAGGTAAATGGGCCACTAAATGGATTTTAAAACCCATATGCTTTACCTAAGTATCATAAAATACTCCAAATCAGTGTATCAAAATTTGGATTCGGTTTTCATATATAGCTATCGAGTATTAAAATATTTCATTCAATAAACGATTGCAAGTTGAATTTATATCATTTATGTAAAAATGTTTTAGACAATTATATCATATAATCATTTCACATCTAATAGAATTTTAATAAAACAATAATAATATATTATTTAAACATCGAATTTGAAGTTTCTTTTAAAAGCATTTAATGTTTACCAAATCTCTATACTTTAATGCCAAAACTAGTGTGATGTGATGCATGGCCCCTAAGGATAATATTTTATTTTATGTTATTCACTTTTTGAGATGTCCAACATAATGTTCGACTTTACAATGGTCAAATATTTGGCTTTTTAAAGCTAAACTGTTACTTGTGATTCGACTTTCATATGGTCAAGTATGAACTACACATTCGATTTCACAAAAGTCGATCCTTATGTTCATTTTTTGTTCTGTTGAATGTGAATAAAATATTCAAATTTTCCATTGTCAAATTTATGTCAATGGACTTTTTTTTGCATTTGTTATCAGATTTATCTTTTATTATTTTGCTTGCGGTTAAATGGCCAGAACTAACCATACTGCATCATCACTTCCATTTGTGGCCGAACATGGCAAACAACCTACTACATTAGAACGGAAACATAGAGAAGCAACTAGCCTTAAAAATAAAAAAGAAAAAGATGTGGAAGAACAAGGCCAAGGAAAAGATGTAGAGGTGCAAGGGCAAAAAGTTGAGGTGCAGGAGCAACAACAAGAAGTTGAGATACAAGGCCAAAGACAAGGCGTAGAGGTGTAAAGGCAAGAAGTTGAGGCACAAGAGCAATGACAAGAAGTTGAGGTGCAAGGGCAAGACGTGGAGAGACAAGAACAAGAACACATTGACGGAGATGACGATGGAAACAAAAATGATGAAAGCAAAAAAGGGGACGACGAATTTGAAGATAAGGTGATGAATGTTAGGAAGGGAATGACGAATCTAAGGATGATGATGATGATGAAGAGGGGAATGATTCCTAGAAAGTGGATGATGGAGATGATGAGGTATTGGACGATGCCGAGGAAGGAGATGACACTGAGGAAAGGGATGACGCCGATGAAGGGGATGGAGCCAATAAAGGGAAAGTACAAAGTGAAAAAAGTGGATGCAGCCTTCTCGAGAATGACTTTAACAATAGTGTAATGTCCCGCAAAATTTTTGCCTCATAATAATTATACTCATATGATTTATTTTTTTATGCGTTAAATCATATTAGCATTAGTGTGTTACATTTATGTTTATTCACACTTAGTTTATGTATGAATTATGGAGTGCTATTAATGGCTAAATTTTATATTCTTATTATATATAAATATCTTGTGATAAGGTGTTAATATTATATGGTTTAATAAATCAAACCTTATCATTCTAGTCAAAGTTTGTAGGCTGAGTGACAGGGGTCCAAATGTCATTCAGGGGTCGGACACTCCACGGACAAAAGTGCCCAGATAATGGTATTTTGAACCAAAATTCGAAATTTGGCTATGTAATGTCCCTGTGTCCGGAGGCAGTACGGAGGGTGACCGGTAGTGTACAAGCTCCAGATAGTCTACTTTGAGGTTGCGGACAAGTTTTGTAGGAAAGATACTTTAAGTGTTCAACTTGACTTCCTCATCTTATTTCCACTTTCGCAAAATTCCAAAGAGAGAGAGAGAGAGGGAGAAGGGGGAGGGTTGGAGAAAGAGTACTATTCACTTGTTGAGTTTGTCTTCGAGATTTGATTTAGTTGTGGTGGTTAGACGTGTGATCAAAGTATATATCTAGCTTCCTCATCTCGTTCTTATTTTTTTGAGGTAAGTCTTGATGTCTATATAATTCATTCTTATTGATTTGGTTTCTATGTTTTTATCGTATATCAAAATAAGTCTTGTTTTCTTGTTCCTTATCGAGTGTATTCTAATTCTTTCTATAGCCTCGTAACGAATCTAGTACATCTTCTAAATCATTCAAGGGAGTGAAGTGGTGAAGAATTGGGACTTTTGCTTAAGAAATCTCGGGATGATTTCTAGCTTCATTTTAAGTACAAGTAGTCTCCGAAATAATAATATAATTGCGAGTTTATGTATTGTACCTTTTGTGTAATTTAATTGTTTATGTGTTTAATTGTTTATGTGATATTATGTTGTTATTAGGAATGTTTTATCTTTACAATCATGTGTGTTAGAAGTAAACATGAATTATATTAATGCATTACATGACATTATGTGCATAGTAGCATTGTCAAATGAATTTGGAAAACGTATTCTTGAAAGCGACATGGATTTTTCTAATGAAATGTGAAATATAATATTAAAATACGATGGCGTGGATAAGGCGGCGCCTTTTTATGCGTTATTTTAAATTAAAGAAAAGCATGTGTTTTTATGCACTATTAAACTTAAAAGTAGCATTATACATCATTGGAAATTGAGTATTTTTGTTTTCTTTTCGGGACAAGTGTCAATAATTTTTGCTAGGAAAATAAATTAAAGAGAAAGTTTCGTACCTTACCGTGAAAGTTGGGAAATCTACGCAGTGATTACCTTTGATTAGGAGTTACCATGTGAGTGGCAGATCAAAGAAGGTTATGATTAGGCATTACCATGCAGGCGATAGATCATAACAACGTTTGGAACATAAAATAGATACTAGTTCCCAATTATTTATTCGAGTCGAGGTCGGGTGTGTTGGTGAGGGTTGTCAGTGTGCATGTGTTGGCATGCATTACATCATATTCAAACCCTACTTGGTGCATTTGTCACACCTCCAATTCCCATAAACCCGGGGACGTAAGTTTTAGAAAAAGAAAAGAAAAGAATAACATTTTCCAATTAAATAAACAAAACTATTTCCCATTAT
>MKEJ01041387.1:0-12138 GCA_001753735.1 Embelia ribes
ATAATAAGTCATAATAGTGAATCGTTCTTCAATAACATGAGATATCTTTGTTATTGTACTATATATAAAGAGAATAATCCCACGTGCAACGCACGTGAATTCTTTCTATTTAATTAAAATGTGCGATGCCGCGGTAGTATTACTTGCTTCTTAGAGTACGTAATTTTATTACAAATGACAACTGAAACAATATTAATTCACATATATATTAATGAATATAGATATTAAGTCAGTACTTACAATATCACTATGATGCATACGTAAACTACAAACCACTAATACACACATAAATGTAGGAACTTAGCACTTATGGGGAGTTTTGTCTAAAAATTTCTTGAAGGAGAATATGAACGAAAAAAAAAAAGTTATGTTTGAATCCTTACTTTTTTGTGAAGAAGAAAATTTCCTTCCCGTTATATTTTTTCCACGAGAAATATTTAACCCAAATGAACCTTAGTGATATAATATCAAAAAGAATCCATGCAACAATAGAGAGAACATTTTCTTGTTTTTATAATTAAGTATTAATCCCAACCAATACCTATCCTCCGCATCAAATATATGATTAGAAAGTATGGAAAGTACGTGATAAACAAATATGAATTGATTGTAAGTGTTGTATGTTATATAATTGCAATCATTTTTTTTCACTTATAATTTTCATTATATAAACTAAAAATAAAAATAATACATTTTGACCCAGCCCGATCCAACCCGAGAGCTGTTGGTACCTGCTGTAGTGGTGGGTTGGGTTAGGTATGATTGGCAAAAAAAAAATAAAAAAAATTATCAAAACCGATCACAAACCAAACTTTTACTTAAATTTTATCCAAAACCCGATGGTTGGGTCAGGTCGCGTTGAGTGGGTAAAATGGACCGCCACTGTTTTTAAAATTAGGTCCAATTCTATTAGGTATTGCTTCCTCTTTAATTATCAGTTAAAGAGTTAAATTTAGCACAAAGCTGATAGCAATGATAAATTTTAGTAACATAGCTGCACAACCACAACATATACTCTTAATAAATACAATCATTAAAATGTGTGTCATATTATTGAAAAACGGAGTAAAAAAGTTCTAATCATAATTGAAAATATAGTTTTGGTTCATTATCATATTTACGTGCTTTATAATCAATCTTCCTAAAAAAATTTAACTTTTGACTAACAATTATTACCATGTGTAGTGAGGCCATGACATTTATAATCAATCTTCCTAAAAAATTTTAACTTTTGACTAATAATTATTACCACGTGTAGTAAGGCCATGACACAAAGGAAGATCCACATTTACCATGCGCACAACTTTTCATTTTTTTTCCCCATTTTTTCCTTATTATCATAAATTTTTTTACCAATAATAATAAGCACTATAGCGACTAATGAAGGTTTGTTTGGTTATATCTTTTACTAATATATTTTTTTCCCTTATTGAATTTTATTTGATTTTGTAGCTTTTAATTTGAGATTTTTTGCTATTTTGGTCTATATGAATTGAAAATTTAAGTTAAATTTATCCAACAAAATTTTAGACGAAAAGAATTTAAAATTTACATTTAAAAATTACAAACAAAGAAAGCCTTATTCTCTTTCCAATTTGTTTTCTTTGTACAATCAAAAACTTTTGACCTGTAATTATTACCATGCATTCAAATCTATTCTCTTTCCAATCGTACGGTCAAAAGCTTTTGGCCAATATTTATTAACATGCCTACTAACTTATTTTTCCATTTTCTTTTTCCATCTTTCTCCTTACACTTTCTGTCTGTTGTAGTAATAAATATTGATCAATATTAGACTATAAAATATTGACACATATTTATCAACACACAATCTTTCCATCTTATTTCTCCACTTATTTTTAAAAACTTTGACCAATAGTTATTACCTTCCAAAAAAAATCTATTCTCTTCCATTTTCTTTTATGGGTATAATCAAAAGTTTTGATCACTATTTATTGCCATGCAAAGCATGCATATATATAAACCTCCAAGTGCAAAATAAAGAAAGAGAAAGAAAACTAACAATGGAGGCTAAATTTTTTCACCTTGTCATAGTTACTTGTGCACAATTAGAAATGGGTGGTGATACTACCCTTTTCATGCGAAACCAATCCCTCATCAACGAGACTAATTATGTTGCTAATAGTTCTAATTATAGTAGGGTAACAATAAATAATTCTATTAACCCTGGTGTTATCCTATCAGTCCATTGCAAATCTAAGCGCGTCGATTATGATCCACAACTTGTGTACTACCGAGGATTCTTTGCTTTTGAATTTGTGGACGATGGTGATGACAACGTGACATACACCTGCGATTTGAAATGGACCAAATTTGCAAGTTTTGTGGCGTATACAACTAATAGAGATGCTCGCAGGTGCCATGACTGTCAGGTCTTGGTGAAGACTATAGCAATTTTCTTATTTAATGACATTACTTGAACTTATGATCTTGTCGTTGGATGAAACAATTAGTAATATTGTCGCTTGTTAAATCGGTGGTGTAGGTTTGATCAATTTGAGTGGTAATCAACTTTAACAAATGAGATCGATCAATAACAATACAAGTTTATACTTTCAAGTCAATTTATTTATGTGATGTTTATTTTATAGTACTCTTTACTCTTTTGTGATGATGTTAAGAGAAAATTACTTTTTTTCTCCACAATTCATATTATATAAATAATTTATTCCGTTCATATTTTTTCCTTATTTTTTTTTCGCCCATGTGTGGTTCTAACTGGCCTTAAGTGGCTGAGTATGATGAAAAAAAAATAAAAAAAAAAGTAATATTGATGGGTAGCACAAATTCTAAGTCTTAACTATTAGTTTTTGAAATTATTAATTGTTAGAATATTTCTTTAATCCAATGGTGTGCACGTGTGTATCCAATTTCAAAGTTTTTTAATGGCTAAATTACTTTTTTGTTTCCAGTAGAAATATATATTTTCAATCAATAGGAACTGTACAAGATAAATGCCCTACTTCAAGTGCCCCCTTACAACATTTCTTTCATCTTTATTACATTTCCCAAAATGATGATCTAACGTTTTGGTTCCTTAAATTCCTAGTTTTTTCATTCTCTGAAAAAATAATTTGGCTTATATTAATTATAGTACTATAATGGTCAAAGCTACTGTTAGAAAAATTTCAATGCAAAGGATTAAGTAATAAATATATAATAATAATTTAAGTATTAACTCATTCCTAGCAAAATGATTCATGTATATAAATCTATATAGTTTATCTAGATAGTATATGAAAACTTTTAAAAAGATTCGGCACAAAAACACATTCCTAACCAACCATATATATTTAGGATTTTTAACTAATAAAACTTACCGTAGAAAAAAAAAAGTTATTTGAAGTATATTATTTAATTAATATTAAAATTTCTAAAATATTAGGTAGAGCAATTGCAAAGAAAATATTACGTAGATCATCTCATCCCTAACATAATGATTCATGTATATGCATCTAACAAAACTTACTCCTCACAATGTAAAAACATCTTAGCGCGTTAATTAAATATTTATGCAAATAAAACATATATAAGAAATTCAACCAATTAATTTTTTCCATGTATAATTTATGAGTACTAAAATTTAAAATTTCTAGTTGAAGTGCAAAATCAATAACAAAATAACAAAGAACTATATGATGAAATGTCAAATGAATAATTAAAACAAAATAGTTTTTCGCACAATCCGTGCTTTACACGATCCTAACACTAGTCCCCTCTAATTTTTATTCATTTAAATTGATTAAATCTTATGTCAGATATAATCACTTCTCCGAGTGGTTTTAAATTTGGTACTCCAGCGATTTCAAACTACTCGATTCAAAACATGACAGAGTAAGGCAAAACATGTGCTCTCTTAAGAAAAGCTGTTAGACAAGGTGTTCATCTACAAAGTTAGCCCACTAAAATTAATGGCAAAATTAGTATAATAGACATATAGGTTCGAGTCAGATGATGATGGGGCATGATGTCAACTTTTTTGTATCATTCTGAAAATGCATCATGATATTATTTATAGCATGTGTTATATGTCGTGGCAATTGTGTAGCTTATGGTGGCGTAAAGTGTTGTTACGTTGTTGCGTTGAGTAGTGTTATTGTATTATTGTTGGGTAGTGTTGTAGAGGTGTTGGTTATTATAATAAATATTATATTTGCGTGTTGAGTCGTAGTGTAACATATTATATGTAGTTGTATGGTGAGGAGTTAGGTTTGGAAAGCGTGTGAAAGTAGTGTAGCATTGGGTGTGGTAAGCGTTGTTAAGTTCAGTTTTCTGTTCTATTCTTTTTTATGTTTTTGGCTTGTTCGACACTCTATTCGATAGTCGGACGTAAGGGTCGAACAAAGCGACAGAGTACCAGTTTTGAGCCAAAATTTGAAAATTTTCTCAGTATTTTTCCTGTATCCGGATGTCTATTTGACGGATGCCCGCCGACAGATAGAGGTCGGACAAACCGACTCAAAGACCATCAACCACTTAGTATGGAAAAATCTGCTTTATACTTTGTAACTCACTTTTTGGTCAAAAAATATTATATTCTTTTGACTTCCGAAAATTAGAAGTGAGAGAGAGAGGTGGTGAAATATTTTAGTTCAATCTTCTCACCTTGAAATCATATAGATCCGTAACTCGTGTATGAAAACAAAAGGGATATTCTTGCTCCTTAGTGCGAGGACTTCATTTTGAGGTCTCACTTCTCGTCTTGTTCGTTTATACTGCCTAGGTTTCTGTACCTTTATGGTACGTCGAAACATAATTGATTTTTTCTTCCTTGTTTTGAGTAGACCATTTTCTTATATAGGTGTGTATTGATTTGCATTCTTATACGAGATCAAATCGTGGGGTGAGGAAGAGGAAATTTAGAGCTTTTTAACGTGGGTTTTTAGGGTGGCTTCAAAGTGCGTAAAAGGTACGAGTAGTCTATAGAATAACAATATAAAAGTGAGTTTATGTGTGAAGCTTAATATGTAATTTTCGTTTTGGTTTATGTAGTGGATTTTGTATTGATTTATTTAACTTGTTATTAATATGCGCAGTATAAAGCATGTATAGGAGTAGAAACCATAATAGCATTCACGATCATGAATTTTGGTTTAAAATGTGTTGCATGGAGATTTAGAGGCGATACTTTTAAAATTGTATTGGCATAGATTTTATGACAAAAATTTTGTGAATGATTTTTAAAAGTGATACTTTTTATGTGGAGAAAATGTGATAGCAAAATATGCGGTGTTTGATGCGTTCAAAATGTGATGTACAGACGATGCCTTTTGGTTAAGTATGTGAAGAATAGCAAAGTTGCTAGATTGCATGTTGATTAAAAATGTGAAGTCTTAAAGTGGAGTTTTCAAAAATAATTGCATGAGTTGCATTCATTGGGTTGAGTCATTTTATATTTCTTTTTGGGATAAGTATTGACTTTTGTGTGAAAAGAAACTACAGTAAAAGAGAAGTCTCGGCGTCTCATCGTGAAAATCGAAAAACCCATGTAGGGATCACCATTGATTAGCGTCACCTAGAAGGAGCCAGGTCAATGAAGGCTTTGATTGGCTTCACCGTCAGGGAGGCAGATCAAAGCAAATGATTTATGATGTAGCCCTTTTTTAAAAAAAAACATATTTAGATACTAGTCCCACTTTTATTCTTTGTGTTGTGGTAGGGTGTGTTGGCAAGGGTTGTTTTGTTGGTGTGTGTGCGTGTGTGGGCATTACATTGCATTCATACCTATTTGTATATTCATGTTTATACTTTGAGACACTGCATAATATCACTTTTATTGTGTTATTTAGTAGGTTAACTGTTTCGCTCCAAATCCTGAATATCCGGAGAAACGTGAGTATTTTCCCTTTTTAAAGAAAAGAAAATTTTCATTTTTAAGAAAATAAAAATAAAAAGAAATAGAAAAAACAATCACCACATTCGCCATATCTCATTCTACAACATTCACCTCAGAGCGCGCTTAAAGTAAATATACATATAAATTGTCAATGTATATAAACCAAGACCAACAATAAAAGTAAATTCCTTGTTTACCTTACACATAAGCGACAAGCTTGTACAATGTATATAACATATTATATCATATTCTAGTTCGAATATATACAACCACTTAAGCCTACAACAAGTTGTAATATGCAAAAGAGTACATCTACTACAACAATGCTACTACAACACTAAGTCTCAAATAAATATATCAACGTGAGTGAGGCTAAATAAAATAAATCAAAAGATAGTCTTCAAAACTATATACAACAATGCACATCCAAATCTCAAGGACGACCCTTACTCACCTCTGCATTTGTTTCACAATTTGGATACAATATATGAAAGAAAAATGTACAAGTTAACTTACTATATAACACGATAAATGTGATACTATGCGGTGCTTGAAAGTGTAAATATAAATGCGCATGTTAGGTATGAATATGATGCAATGCTATGCCAACAAACGCACACCAACACATCTACCGTTGCCAAAACACCCCGCTACGACACAATGTATAAAGGTGGGACTTGTAGTATCTTTCACTTTTAAAACCATGCTATGATCCGCCTCCCCCACGGCGACGCGACGAAGCCTTCATTGACCCGCCTCCCGTGTGGCAATGCAATCAATGGTGATTTTTGGGCATATTTTTCGACTTTCACGGTAAGGCACTGGGATTTCTTTTTAAGTTTTGTTTCTCACAAAAAGGTCGACACTTGTCCCAAAAAGAGACATAAAAGGACTCGGACCTATGAATGCAACGCAATGCATTTATTATGAAAACTTCAACTTAAATCCTTCGCTTTTATATCCAACAATACATTTAAGTACCATCAATTTCTTTGTATAAACAATGCATTTAAACTTCGCTAATGCATAGCTTCGCATAAACAACGCCTCGCATAACTTCACATTTCAAAATATCATTTCCAAATTCTCCCCATTAAAATCATTTACAACGTCACATTATACCAAAATCAACACTTTTCAATGCCATTATGAAAATGCTACACCAATGCAATGAATAAATGTTTCATATATCAATGTAATTCATTAGTTACGTCTACACATGGTTCATTCTATGCAAATAGCAACAATAATGAAAGAAATTAACTTTTACAGCACATAAATGAATCATGGAAACCAAGACAATTCTACATGTAAAGATACACATATAAACTCAAGCTTATATTGCTATTCCATAGTCTACTCGGACATCACTCCTACTAGAAGTTCCCTCGAAAGCCACACGAGAAAAAACCCCAAATCACTTCTTCTACAGCCCACAATACAATCTATTAAGCAAATGAGAATAAATGGATTCAACGTTTTTCATTTCTGATGATTTTCGGTTAAAAATAATTGCTAACTAAAAGCTCATATAGTTGGATAAAGTTATTGGACAGGTTGAATTTGTTGAAATAAGGCGCTTTCCGGGACAAAAAGCTAGTTTACATAAGCATGACTGGAAAAGTGTAACTTTACAATCTGAAACAAAAAGATTCAATAATGGTACACAAAATCATGCTTATGTGACATATAACTTAATGCTTTGTCTGAGAAGGACAAACTTTACAACAACGCCCTGAGTTGTTAATGACATGCCTAACCACTCAAACTATCTTTTTGTAAAACTGTTTTCGTATATTTTAGCTTTCTCTGATCATTAATATCGACAATATGAGAACGAAAATATGACAAATGCCACAACCAGTGTGGAGTAAATGTTAAAATTAGGAGTGTTTTGGGGAGCTGCATTCACAAAATTCGACAGCCACGATAAGAAGTCGTCCCCCGACCCGAATTGAGACCCATCTGTCGTTCCCAGTGAAAAACCTCCTCTTGAAGATTTCTGGCTGTAAAATGAAGAACTGAAATAAGATCAAACAATTATTCTAATCAAAAGAAATTATATGTGCAGAAAAGATTTAACATTTGATGGTGTTTTTATAAGCTTCTCATTTCTATATTGGCATTTTGTACCATACCCTTAAGGAGTCGCACTTTTATGGTAAATGGGTAGTTGTAGATCTTCCGAATTAAGAAACAATTGAGGAAATAATAATATTGCTAGCTAAAAAGGTAGAAAAAGAAAAAGCAAGGGGAAACAATAAGAATAAAGCTTGCTTGCAACACCACCATGAAGATTATTCATTTCAAAAAGACTTGTAACGACTCAACTAATAAAATTAAAGTCTGTAAGAGATATCAAATATTGTTAGAATAAAAAAATACAAGACTAGAGAAATATAAAACTGGTTTATCTTTTGTGATGACCGGGCCTCATCTTTATATAACTGAAAAATATATGTAAATAATGATCTCCATTAATGGGGAATACAAATAATATAGAAACAAGATCAAAATCTGAAAAAAATAATAGGAAACAAAAGTTGGTAAATATGGTACTATATAAACTTATAATAAGAACCGATCTTGTAAGTATGGTAATTATCGAGATTCGATATCTTTTGATACGTTAACAAGCTCCCGCAATCTCAACGGTAAGGGACGGACGTTGAAATTGAACACTATAGAAGTAAAGCGACAAGCGACAATTGGTTTGGTGAGCCCATCTGCGAGTTGATTCTTGCTACAGAGAAACCGAACCTTAAAGGTCTTGCCTGTGACACGATCGCGAATAAAATGATAGCCCATTTCTATGTGTTTTGTGCGAGCATGGAAAGCTGGATTAGACGTCATATACATGGCGCCAATATTGTCACAATATATGATTGAGGGCCGAGAAGGTGGGATGTCGAGTTCGGCCAGTAAAGAGCGTAGCCAAAGTAATTCGGCAGCAGTGTTAGCCACAACACGGTATTCGGATTCCGTACTGGAGCGAGAAACAGTTGACTGCTTTTTTGAGGACCAAGAGATAAAATTTCGGCCAAGGAAGATACAATACCCAGTAGTAGAACGACAGTCATCAGGACACCCTGCCCAATCTGCATCAGAATAAGCATACAGATCTGTGGAGGTGTCCTTGCGTAATAGTAACCCAAAGTGAGCTATATGTTTAAGGTAGCGAAGAATACGCTTAACAGCGGTCCAATGAGGAATGTGTGGTTGATGAAGAAATTGACAGACCCAATTCACGGCAAATGACATGTATGGACGAGTGATAGCTAAGTATTGTAAAGCACCAACAGTACTTCGAAATAGTGTGGGGTCATTAAATATGGGGCCATCAAAACTACTCAGTGCAACAGAGGAGGCCATAGGTGAGGTAATAGGTTTGGATGCTAACATATGGGTTCTCTTGAGTATGGATTGTATATAATGTTGTTGTGTAAGAAAGAGGCCTTCGGGGACATGAGATGTTGTAACCCCAAGAAAGTAGTTCAAAGGTCCCAAATCACGAACAACAAAAGTATCATGTAATTGCCTGATAAAGCGAGAGACAACTGAATGAGAGGATCCGGTAACAATAATATCATCGACGTACACAAGAATATATAGACGACAACGAGAGGTATAGAAAATAAATAATAAAGAGTCATATTTACTGCTACTAAAACCAAGAGAATATAAATGTTGATTGAGACAAGTATACCAAGCCCAGGGTGCCTGCTTGAGGCCATATAATGTAGAAAGGATGGATAAGTAAATCCTGGTCGTTGTTACATATATTCATCTTCCATAATGTCACCGTGAAAGAAGGCATTGCTCACGTCCAGCTGAGAGATAGGCCAACCTGAAGAGACTGCAAGAGAGAGAACCAAACGTATAGTAATAGGTTTGACCACCGGAGCATATGTATCTGCGTAATCCACACCCTCACATTGATGGAATTCTTTAGCAACCAAACGTGCCTTGTAGTGCTCAATCATACCATCCGCCCGCCGTTTGATCTTGAAAACCCATTTACAACCGATGACATTATACCGAGGTGAAGGAGGAACAAGAGTCCAAGTTCCATTACGTAAAAGGGCCATAAATTCCTCATTCATGGCCTGGAGCCAATGAGGATGTCTAGCCACCTCCTTAAAGCAAGTAGGTTCCACCTTGTGGGTTGTGCAAGGAGTCGGTGGGTAGACTAAATAGGATCAGATTGGGTACTATTAGATGGGCGGAAGGGTAGTGTGATGGTGCCTAGCTGGGGCGGTCTAGGGTTGGGAGTTAGGTCGTGAGAGGACTGGGATGGTCTGGGGCTGGAAAGTTGCCTGGCTGAGAACTGGGGTGGGCTAGTGTGGTGGTTTATGTAGTGGTGAGTGGCTGGAAATAGGTCAGGGCTCGGATGAGTTGTGCTTGGGGGGTTTGGGCCGAAGTGGAGAGGGTCATGAGGGTGATTTTGGACTTGATGGAGGGATAAAGGACGAGCCATTTTGTTGAAGATGGGAATTTGGTTGTGTGAACTTGGAGTGAGGGATTGGGTTGGGTAATCATAGATTGGCAAGTGGTAAATGGTAAGATTCAGATTGGAAAGGGGGTGTTGGGTTGGGGTGTTTAAATGGGAAATTTTTTTCGTCAAATGCAACGTGTCGTGCCAAATATACGCGGCCGGACTTAGGGTCTAGACAACGATAACCATGATGCAAAATACCATAACCAAGGAGGACACACGTTACAGATCATTGTTACAATTTATTTCGATTGTAAGGGTGAAGAAAAGGCCAACAGGCACAACCAAACACACAAAACATTGTATAATCGGGTTGTTTTTGGAATAATTTTTTATACGGAGAAGTAGATTGTAAAACAGGTGTTGGTAATCTATTTATTAAGTGACATGCCATAAGAAAAGTGTCATCCCAATAACGTGAGGGAACCAAACTATTGGCAAGTATAGCAAGCCCTATTTCGACAATATGTCGGTATTTGCATTCCACTGCATCATTTTGATGGTGTGTGTGAGGGCATGTAAGATGATGATTAATACCTTGAGCACATAAAAATTTATTTACCGGCCGATATTCACCGTCCTAATTACTTTGAACAGATATTATCTTTTTATTAAGATGTCGCTTAATAAGTTTTTGAAATTGTTCAAAGATAACTGTGATATCCGATTTATTTTTAAGAGGATATAACCACATAAACTGACTAAAAGCATTCACACATAATACGTAATACAAATTACCATTACTAGAAATAGAAGGCACGGGGTCCCAAAACATTAGTATAAATAAGTTCTAGAGGACTAGATGCTTTAAAATCATTAGTTGGAAAATAAAGTCTATGGCTTTTGGCATGTTGACAAGAATGGCAAATAGAATAATAATTTTTATTCAAAATAGGAAAGGAAAATTGTGAAATAACTTTCTTAACAATTCAAAGTACTAGATGTCCTAAACGATCGTGCCATTTATTAATGGTGGCAGCAGAGTCAAATTGCGTATTGTAAACCTCCTTGGTAGAAGACCAAACATAGAGCTCGTCCCTAATCCGACCGTAGAGTAAAATATTCCCTATTGCTAGATCCTTAATAAAAAAGGAAAATAGTAAGAATTCAATAGAAACTCGGTTATCTCGTGCAAACTGGCTAACAGATATAAGGTTTTTATGTATAGTAGGGACATGCAGTAATTTATTAAGAATAAAAGTTGTATTAGGAATAGTAAGAAAGGATTTACCGGTAGGATGTATAGGGGGCCCATTTCCATTCCCAACACAAATCGAATAAGGGTTATTATACTCATGCGCATGCAAGTTGAGGTTGTCAAGATCCAGTGTCAAATGATGTATGGAACCAGAGTCCAGGTACCAAGTCAGATCAATCGAGGATACTGGAAGCCAAAACATTAAACCCATAATTTAAAAGGCCTGGGGTTCTGGAATTAGTAAGGCAATAACATTGCAAGGCACCATGACCTAGTTTGTTGCATATTTGACATACCACCGAGTTGGGCAAATGAGAAGAGCCACAATGGTTGCCTAAGTGCCGACCAGACCCGTGGGCATTGGGCCTATTGCCATAGCTAGTCCAGGGCTGATATGAGGTCCAGGTTAGACCCGATTGGTTGGGTCATGAGCCTCCTGGGTGTGATCCATATAGTTGACGGTGGCGAATCACATCGGGGTGACGAACAACTATATTTGTTGTTGGATTTCTAACATCTGGAGCAGCATTGTGTAGATCTTTTCGGGCTTCAAATTCGTACAAAATTTGAACCACTTCATCATATGAT
>MKEJ01041412.1:0-10844 GCA_001753735.1 Embelia ribes
TATTACATCGTACAGGAAAAAGGAAAAAATATTTTGGGGCCTTATTGCTGGGTTAGGGTGTTTAAATTGGAAAAATTTTTCGTCAAATGCAACGTGTCGTGCCAAATATACGCGGCCGGACTTAGGGTCTAGACAACGATAACCATGATGCAAAAGACCGTAACCAATTAGGACACACGTTACAGATTGTTGTTGCAAATTATTTCGATTGTAAGGACGAATAAAAGGCCAACAGGCATAGCCAAACACACGAAACATTGTATAATCGGGTTGTTTTTGGAATAATTTTTTATACGGAGAAGTAGATTGTAAAACAGGTGTTGGTAATCTATTTATTAAGTGACATGCCATAAGAAAAGCGTCATCCCAATAACGTGTGGGAACCAAACTGTTGGCAAGCATAGCAAGCCCCGTTTCGACAATATGTCGGTGTTTGCGTTCCACTACGCCATTTTGATGGTGTGTATATGGGCATGTAAGACGATAGTTAATACCTTGAGCACATAAAAATTTATTTAACGACCGATATTCGCCGCCCCAATCACTTTGAACAGAGATTATCTTTTTGTTAAGATGTCGCTCAATGAGTATTTGAAATTGTGCAAAGATAACTGTAACATTTGATTTATTTTTAAGAGGATATAACCACGTAAAGCGACTAAAAACATCCACAAATGATACGTAATACAAATTACCATTACTAGAAACAGAAGGCGCGGGGCCCCAAACATCAGTATAAATAAGTTCCAATGGAAATGATGCTTTACAATCAGTTACAAAAAAGTGTAAATGATGCCTTTTAATTTGCTATGATACCATATTATAGTAACTACATTAAGAGGCTAATAAGAAAGAATTTGTGAGTTGATTTTCGGCTTGCAATGTGTGGAGGCCTCACCATAATATATACACATATATATATTATTTTTGCTAAGAACAAATTTTTACAAAATGAAAAAACTTTATACACGGGAGAAGTAGATATATGGTAGGAAGCAAATATGATTTGGTCAATGATCCGCAAGCTCAAAAGGTCTGATATGGACTTATCACGATTACAAATTAAGTAAGAAAAATAATAAAAAAATAGCAAGGTGTGATAATGTGAAATAGAGATGAGATAAGAGTTAGTGGGACAGGTAATAGTATACAATATGGAGTAACGAGGTTATTGTTTTCTAAAGCAAATTTTTAAGTGAAAAAATTAATAAGATGAAATTTATAAATTACAACAAAATAAGTCTGAGAATAATTAAAAAAATAAGTTTGTGTTCCAACTTTCAAACAAAATTTAGATGAAACGAAGCTTAAAAAAGCTGCAAACAAAATTATAAATGTGCCATAACAAGACGTGACGATGTCACACTTGTTGACCAAAGTCCTATCGTGCTAATTGGTACATACAAATTATACATATTTTTCTATATGAATCAAAATTAATCTTATGTCATTCCATTTTTTAAGAAATAGCAGAGTTTGTGGTTGGAAATTATGACTTCGGCTAATTTTGAACTTCGAAAACAAATATGCACAATTTGTATGCATGTATATTACTAGTGACAAAGAATAAGTTGCATTATCAAATAATAATATAGCAAAAGAACCAAGTTGTAATTTTATGGGCTAATTGGCTATGGGCCTTGGACCTTTGGGTTGGGTGTCTCTTCAAAATAATTGTCCAAATTATTTGAGCAACTGTTGGCCCAGTAATTGAACATTAATTTAGAGACTACGTATATACTTCAAATGCTAATGTACTTCATGTATAGTTTTATTTCAATTAAAATTCATTATAAAACATAATAGTCACGCGTGCTATTGACCATAATTAAATTAAATTATTTTTTAAATGAATTTTAAAATTAATGTTATTATTGGGCAAAGGCCATTTAAATTTTTTACATATGCTATTACTCGCATTTAATTTAACAACACGTCTAGTAATTATGAAAAATATTGATGTGCAAAAAATGATAACATTGTTTGTTTTTCAACAACATAATGTCGACACTAGTTACTCTAATGTCATCATACATTTTTTCAGTAGCTTTCCCTCATGGTTTGAATAAGATGGAAAAAATATTTTTGATCTTAAAAAATCACGATTTAACTGGTAAAAGTCAATGCAATAATTAAAAAAATAGGTGTTATACTCGTATAATATCATATAACAGTGATAAATTATAGTTCATCATTGGCAACCAAAAGGACACATTAAGTAAGATAATAATTATTAATAATATCAATATTCGATTCGTCATTTGACATCGTGTTCAACAATAGCCCATCACTTAAGACCATTTAATATGTAACTTTCAAGTAAAATTTTATTTTTGTTTGAGTTAAAATAAAATACAAAATAATTTATAACCTTATACATTTGAGCCGTTATATGAAATAAAATTTGTTTTGGTTGCCGTTCTTAATGAAAAAGATTAATTTTTATATAAAAAAATAAAAATTTCCTGCTAAAATTTTCAATTTTTATAAATTAAAAAAAGGGAAAAAGTTATAAGCTGAGTGATGACTAATTAATGAAGCCATTAATTTAGTGTCATTTTTACGTCTAGACATCTAAATTTAGATGACGTTAATTGTAATTACAAAAAAAAGTATACGTATATATACATATATAAAAATATATACCCAGTTGTAAATTTTAGAATACACCTCTCTCTCTTTCTCTCTCGTTCTCGCTGTGACCAGTTGGTGACCTAGCTGCTAAGTTGTGGTCCGGTGATGGCTTCAGCGGACACCGACGTGGTGATGGTTCCGGCCGGAGAGGGCTCTTCCGCCGCCGGAGTTCTTTCGTCGTCCAAGAAGGGGAAGCGCTTCGAGATCAAGAAGTGGAACGCCGTCTCTCTCTGGGCTTGGGGTACACACACCACTAAATATATCTATATCTATATATGTGTGTGTACGTATATGTGTACATGTATATATGCATCTGATGTGTGAATTGAAGCTGTATATGTGTTATGAATTGGTTATTCAGTTAAAATTGAGCTCTCTTTGTAATTAGGGGTGGAAAAATAGAGGATGAATTTGTACAATGTGTAGTTTGTGGCATAAAATTTATGTTACTTCCGCTATATGTTGCATATATTTGATTTGAAATACTGGACATCAATTGAGATTAGATGAGAGATACATATAATAAGGAGACACGTGAGTGTACTTAGAAAGAGCAAGAATGTTAATGTGAGAACAAAAAGTAATTGTAGCAACAAGTGTGTCGAAAAATACGTCAACGACCCGGGTTGGCATTTTATTTTGGTTTCGTTTAGCCGACTCCAAATACTTGGAATTAAGGATTGGAAAATGATGGAGTTATATAGACATCACTTGTTAAATAACAACTCATCACTTACTACTAAAATGATTCATTAGTAGTAAGGCGAGGATCACATTATATACCTTGGGGTTGCCCAACAAGTGCATTAATAACAGTTTAACAATAAGTCTATCAGTCGAACGGGTAAGGTAATACTCAATAATAATATTTTGATCTGGTTTGTACTTTGATACCATGTTAAATAACAACTTAGTACTTACTATTAAAATGACCCATTAGTGGTAAGGAGAGGAGCACATTATATAACCTGGAGGTTTATTATATTTATTCGATGTGGGAAATTTAACATAATTCGAATCACCCTATGAGTTGATTGGTTTCACAAGAGCAAAGCTGCCTATAGCTTAGTTATCTTGTGTTGGAAATATCCTCCCTGGAAATATGGTAAGGTTGCGTACACGAATCCCGTAATACGGGAACTTTTTGCACTGGACCGCCCATATTGTCCTCACAATCCATTGGAAATCCTTATTATTTTTTAATATTGGAATAAAAATGCAACACTATTTAGTTTGACATAACTTGGTGTACTCAGAATTGTATACTGCTTGTCATATTAGGGCTTTAACGTCATTGATTTATAACCAACTAGAGCCCAACTTTGATATCTTCACTTCATTGTTATAATGTAGTAATAACATGTTCTTAAATAACAATACTTCTCATAATAAATCCAAAGTCCTCTTTAATTATAAATCCATGAATTCAGTTGCTAGACAATATATTTCCAAAATAACTTGGTTTGCTTGGTGTTGGATTGATGCAGATATTGTCGTGGATAACTGTGCAATCTGCAGGAACCATATCATGGATCTTTGTGAGTTTGACATAACTTCTGATCTTATTTATTCTATTTCTTAATTTGATTTGCCATATAGAGAGTTTTCATCCTGCTATGCTGTTCATTGACTTGTGTAGGCATTGAATGCCAAGCTAATCAAGCCAGTGCCACAAGTGAGGAATGTACTGTTGCTTGGGGTATGTATTTTTCTCGATGAATCTGTGATTAAACTAGCTGTTTCACATTTTCAAAGTTTAGTTCATGGACAATGCAGTGCAGGCTTAAGTTTAACCCATGCATTCATATGCTTTGGATAAATGATGACCACTGGCTAAGATGCCAGTATATGTCCTTGATATATGCTTGAAGATGTTTTGGCTCTGAGAATTAGCGTTGTCTTTTAGTTTGCCGGTAATAGGTTGATTTACAATGTCTTCTGGTTTTCTAATTGCTGAAGTTTTTTGTTTTCCTTTTATGTTTCATTCACAAGGGGCTGGATGTTTATTGTGTATTCGCATAGTCGGTTTGCATTCTATAATATGCTTTGGTTGTTGTGAAACTAGATATTTTGTACCATAGATTTTATAGGATCATGTTCATAACCATGATGAACACAAACACTTCCCTTTATATATTGGCATCATTTCGATGCTGTGTATACAAGTCTAGTCTAGACAATTTTATGCACTAGGCCATCTATATAATATAATATATCTTATTGTATTGAGTAAATTACAAAAACAGTTTGTACATTCTGTGAAATCCCTGTATAGATTTGAAAGGCATAGCGCAAGTCCTTTGTAGAAGCTATACTTCACTGGCTAGATAAATGACGTCAATCTATGAAATAAAAAAAGCTCAAGCTGACACAAGTCATCAAAGAGTTATACTTTTCAGAGTCTTATATGGTTGTGCTATTGCACTGTATACTTTCTTTACCATTTAGGAATTTCTAAGCTTTGGATTGTTATTACATATTCCCATGATACTAACGTTTGTTGGTTGTCTCTGTTTCATGGGTGATGATGTGATTATTCTAACTGCTCTTCTCTCTTCCATTGGTGAATTGCATTAATTCTGCTACTTAAAACTGCTTTTGGCTGGACTAAAAGTTATATTTATCACTTTAGGGGTCTGCAACCATGCTTTCCACTTCCATTGCATCAGCCGTTGGCTCAAAACACGTCAAGTTTGTCCACTGGGTATGTTCTTTGTGTTCATACCCTACCCTTGGGACTCCCTTTGTGTTGTATTTACAGAATTTTTTTCCTTAATTTTTCTCTACGTGATTACCATGTTTTGTGCAGATAACAGTGAGTGGGAATTTCAGAAGTATGGGCACTAGAAGTTGTCTTTTTCCGCATCCTCCGTTAATGGCACATGTTTTCTTTAGTCGCTTCCTTAGTATCGGATCTCGGAGAGGTTGAAAACAATTTTAGATTTGTAGCCCTATTTTATGAATTTCGATTATATCAAGTGAGTGCAGTATATCAGTGCCTGACTGCTTGTTACATTGATTGGTCGAGTCTGGTACTGTTCTGCCCTTGTCTGTTGTGCTGTTCTTGTTTGACTTCATGGTTGAACAATGGATTTTAATTTCAGTTTTCAAAATTACAGTTTTGTGATTGGTCTGTTTATAGAAAACCATGTACCTTAGCTACCTTGGAATGGTCTCTATTCTAGTATATATACATACATACATATATCTATATATATAAACTCTGAATAACTAGGCAGCATGCTATTAGCAGATGTTACATAAATGTATGGAGAGAAATTACAACTGAAAATATGCCCAACCTGGAATCCAAAATAGGCCTGTCTGCCATTTTGGTCTGCCCCATGAATCATCGTCTCTCGTTTAGAAGTTACGATGTCCTGAAAATGCCAGGTTCTAAGTGAGAGGGTCAGAGATGAAGATATGGGTAAGGATCATTTGAACTGTGTACATATTTTGGACTTACAAGGTTACTAAGCCAGAGATGAAATTGTGTACCTTTGTTTGATATGGGTAAGGATCATGTGACTTGCATATATGGGGAGCTTAAGATAAAGTGATGGTGTGTGGTATGCTATAACAGACGTTTCAAAGATTGGATTTACAACGTCAAAGATATTTAATATATATATATGTATGTATATATGAAAATCTAGAGAGAGCATTACGCATTTTCAGAAAAAAGTGTAAAAATTATATAGATCGTCGCCTGAGAGATTCGAACTCTCGCGGGGAAACCCCATGTACTTAGCAGGCACACGCCTTAACCACTCGGCCAAAGCGACTTGGTTGAAAGCTTGATATATTTTATATTATATTACTTGCAACCAATGTACTACAGAATATATCTTCCGTTATGTTATTTTTACTCTAACCCAACATATAGCGTATTATTTTTTTAACACGTGTCTCACCAAAATTAGGAATTTTAGTAATAAATAATTTTGGAAATATTTTTAAAAAATAATTATTACGAACTATTGTATTATTTCCCAACCATCTTCAAAATATTAGCTCGAGAAAAAAATAAAGATTGGAAATGAAAGTTGTGGACGTGGTTAAATTCAAATTAAAGAATGATCCATTATTTCTAAAGCTCTGTAGAACAATTAAACTTAAAATGTATTTCTACCGATCATCTAAACGACCATCATACAAATTTTTTAGATCAATAATTTGTTTTCGCCCCTTTTTTTTTTTCTTTTGTTTCTACTAATTTTGTAACCTTATACTTATCAAATAATGGGTTAATTTACGTATTGATAAAATCTGCACTGCACATATTTTGGGAGAATACGCCAGGCCTAGCTACTAGGTTGCATTGCTTTTGTTACGTTAAATTGTAACAACGAAATCACATGTAGGAAATATAAAGGTGGTATCCAAATGAAATATTAGCCTAAAGTCAAAAATCAACCCACGACCAAAGACCTCAATTGGGAAATTTCGACTCAAAAACTTTTCTTCACTTTTTTAAAATTCAATACTTGAAGCTAAAGCTACCTACTATATTCAATTATTCTCTTTTTTGAAAGCCATTTTGTCAAGTTATTAGACTTTCCGGAAAAGCCTAGATACCCCTTTTTTTAAATTTCCTCGCATGTTAACTCATTTAATATTTTTAGCATATGAACTTTGATAAAGTGGTCACAAATTCTATGACCATCTTCTTATTTAATAGTCTAAGAAAAGAATTAGCTTATGATTGCTTTCTTGATCACGTTTATCAACACCTACTTAAACTTTTTATCCCCTGTCACGTCAATCAGATTAGCTGGATAGATGTAAGTTGATTTTATTTACCTATTTTAATGACATAACTACATGTTTTGTATATACATCCACGTAACACACGTGCCGAAGCCAATCACATTACCGTTTTTCCCAAATTTGAAGAGTATATAAAACCAACACTCAAAAGTTTATTCTTTAAAGGAATCAAAGTTGTATAAATACATATATATGTCTAGTCAAGCCTTGCCAAATACTTGAACCAACTAAAAGTAGAGCTAGGAATATTAACTTTATACATATATATAAATAAAGGAAGCAAACACTTGAATTTACAACACAAAATTTCGAAGGGAGAAAAAGCTAGAAGAGAGAGGGATCATGGATGGGAAAGCGAGTTCTGTGCCAATAGTGAGCAAGGTCTATTGTTCATCAAAACAAGTGGTTTTGGTGGTGCGGAGGAGGCCTCACGTGGTGTACGGAGGAGGTTTCGTGGTATCGGAATGCGGGCAGAAGGTGATTTTCCGAGCGGAAGGATGCGGGTCACTTGGTAAGAAGGGAGAAATCGTTCTCAGGGATGGTAACGATGATCCCCTCCTCCTCATCCGTAGAAAGGTAGTTTTTCTCTTTGTGTTTTATGAATCATTGGGAACTTTGGTGGACCGAAAGAGCGTTGAAGGTGTCCCTAACTCCCCTCCAAAATATCTGTAGGATTTATATATATTGAATTTGAATTTTCGATGAGTTACACTATATATGGCCCATTGGACACAGTTTCACTATCCGGAAATTTTGGATTTGCCACTTATTAGGATTAAAATTTGATCTATAAACACTGCAAAAATACGCGCAAAATGAGTGAGAACTTGTCTGTTATATTAGCTTTAAGGTATTGTCCATTTATGTAGCTGATACTTTTTATGTAGGAAGATACTAATAGTAATAGTGTTGAATTTTCATTTCCAATGGCTTTATCTTCTCTTAGAATGGGGTGGGGGAAAAAAAAAAGAAGAAAAAAAATTTGAATAGGTTTCATGCTCATTTTGTCAATAAAACAGGACCTCTAAGTAAAGTTAGATAATCGAATTATGTGTGCCGAGATATATTTATGCATACGCACTTCGATCAGAAAATATGTCTCTCTGTGTTTCATCTGCATCGTCATTTTAACTTATTCCACTAATCAATATGATCTTATCGACGTAAGTAATGCTCTGCGACGTATACGTATGTGCAATATAATGACCACATTAATACGTATAAAAATTGTGTTTCTCATTTTCTTGCAATCTCTGTATTATGTTTTCAGGGAGGTATGTTTGAAGCTCTAAACATATACATACACTGGAAAGGGTACACTATCGACTACCAAGGATCCCAAAAACTATTATTCAGCTTGAAAGAGCCAAACTCGTGTCTTGTGAAGAACAACCCGATCAGGATCTCAACCGAACCCAACACTTGTGGCTCTAAATTGGATTTCCAGATCAAAGGCTATTTTCAACACCGAGATTGCTGCATTCTTGACTCCTCTGGCAACATCATAGCCCAGGTAAAAGAAAAATAATAATAAAAATTAAAACATAATAATAATAATTACAAAAAAATAAAATGACTATTTATTAATGTCTAACGATAGGCGATTGATCGACTAAAATGGCAGGTTGGTGTGAGGAAAGAGGTAGAGGAGATGATGACCGCAACAAACGGAGATTTGTACCATGTAGTGGTTAAGCCCGGGGTTGATCAGGCCTTTGTTATCGGCATCATTGCAGTGCTTGACTACATATACGATGGGTCTACTAGGTGCTAACTACGATTACGTTTCGTATCCATTGCTAACTAATGGAAATACGCTCCTTCATATTATTTGCATATCATGCTATTTTTTAGACGAAGTTGGTGTCTTCTTTATAAGTATTTGTAAGAGTTTCTGTGCCGATTGACTCGGGTGCTAGTAAGATTATTTTTACGTTCGTTGTGCAAAAAATGTAACCCATGCTTTGCGTATTCTCAATTGTAGTAAATCCTGCACTTGGGATAAAAACGCAATCCTTTCATTTCAATGATAGCTGGGTCAAAGTTTGTTCTCCTGAGAGGCTTGTTTGATTGCAGTATATAAATTCCAGTTTATTAGCCTTTTTACTTAAAGGTTGGATAGCGTTTGGTTGCTCAGTTTATTTGCTGTTTTGGTCTAATAAGCCGAAAATTTTAAGTTCAATGCATCAAGCAAATTGACTTATTTACTTAAATGCTGCTACTAAACTAACCCATAATGTGAAAATTAAACAAGAAAATTTATCAAGTACTCTTACCATCCTAAGAGCATATCTAGTAATTATGCAACCAACAAAATTAGTTCACATGGTCATGCCAAGTACTAACTTTTACCAAATTTAAAATTTTCTATTCAAATCGATATTTTATCTTGGACAAAACTATATAATGCCAGCAAATATTTCATATATGATCATACTATATATAAATAAATTCTTGATGTATCTATATCGCATGATGCATATAAATCTACATAGATTTTCCAAAGATGGTTAATGCTTACAAGGAGTGTGGATGAACTGGCTTTATAGGACCTACTAAATTATTTGGGCAAAACTTTATAATACAAACAAGTTTTGTTATATATATGTATGTATATATAAGATCAAATCAGATCAAAAATATCTTTCCAATAACAGAATGAGGATGAAATATTAATGGTAGCAATGCCCCATCCCTACCAACATATTGTTTGTCATGTATCTAAGCCAAATATATATATATATATTTGTCATTTATCTGATTGTATTAAAGAGTTCACACTACTATACGAGAAAAAAACAAATTTTATACTATAGAAGAACATGACTTGTGTGGCTATGTCTCAGATTACGTGAGCACCAAATTGGATTTATTTGTAGAAACTAAAACAATTTAATTTATCATTCTACTAAGAGCTTGAACTTGCTACTAGAATAATTTTTTATTCTTTTACAACATTTTTCAGTTGTTTTAGCCCCGTATAATCGAGATTTAATCCCCGTTTTTATTTTCTTTGAAATATACCCTACTTTTTAGATGTTTTTCATATTTCAAATACGGAAAATACACGGAAAACATGATTATTAATTTTTAAACTTTTTTTTTTTTGGGTAAAGATTAATTTGGAAAATATTATAGCTACTTACTGATGTAGTTCGCAAGTTTTATTTAAGTTTAGCCTTTTTTTCCCCCTTCATAAGTTCTTCTGGACCACTTAATCATTTCCAAGAAATAAAAAACGTGACACATAACAAATATTTTTACAAAATAAATAATTTGCTAAAGTATGTGAAACCAATATAATTTTTTTTTTTCAAATAAAAATTTTACACGATTATGTCACGAAAACAATGTTTGGCACATCTTAGGATACATTTTACTAATAATAAAAATCTTATGTTTTGGATAGCGTCATATATTTTAGAATTTAGCGAGCTCTA
>MKEJ01041414.1:0-11675 GCA_001753735.1 Embelia ribes
ATCTAGCTCGGGGGTTTGGATCCGAAAACTAGTTGCATATTCGAACTCCTCAACACCTAAGCTTCTTATTGCCATAAGTATATCTTCCTACCTCATTCGTTTCTCAATACCTATATTTCCGTACTAGGTTCAAACATCAAATTAAAGTTGTGATTCTTACTCTTTATGGTTAGTAGACCATTTTTTACTGTAGATTTATATTTATCCGTTTCCATTTGATAGATCAAACTCGAGGCCAAGTTGGATGTGATTTAGGAGTTTTTTATGAGAGCTTGTAAGAAGCATGCTAGCACATCGTAAGGTACGAGTAACCTACAAAATAGAAGTATATTTGTGAGTTTTGCCGAGTTCCTAATTGTATGATTAAGGTATAATTAAATGCTTTCTTTGCAAGTGATGTTATATAAATTCTTATGTATTAGAAATTAATATGGATGGATGAAAGCATATTGGGTGGGATTTTATATGAAATTTATGTTGTTACATATTCATTTCATGATTAGCGAGCATTTGGCATAATATTGCTTTGTTTATGTTAAAAAGTGAATTTTTGATATTGATGATTATCAAAGTAAAAAATGTGAGTTTTTGAAAATGAAAATTTCAAAACGTGAAAATTGGCGAGAAAAGTGAGAATTTGCGAGAAAAGTGAGGCTTGTGAGAAAAGTGAATTTTTGCGAGAAATTGAAATGAAACAATGCAATTAAATTAAAAGTGGGTTTTTAAAGTGAGAAAATTTGAAATTAATGTGTGAGTTGCATTGTATTGTAGGTTGAGTCTTTTTACTTTCTTTTCGGGGCCGTGTCGCTTTTTTATATTGTGAGAAAAATAAAGAAAAAGTTCGGCGCCTTACCGTAAAAGCCGGAAAACCTGATCAGATATACACTATAATCGCGTCAAGAGTGTTAGGAATTATAGCATAGATTCTACGAGATAGTCCTATGGTTTTATCAAGCTGCGAGAGACACTTATCCCAAATTTCTAGTGAGTTGTGAGTTTTTGTGAATGTGTGCGAGTACATATATGCATTCGTAGGTTTGTATTGCATCGGCATTGCATTGCATTACGTCATTATACTGTAGCATAGATATTACACTTGGAGACACTGCACAATATCACATATATCATCTTATTTTGGAGACTAACTCGTACACATCATTTTCTATTTTTTTTAGATACTTATACTACAGGTGCCAAGATTAGGCTTTATTCTTTGTATATATTCTTTTGGTCGACATGTACTTGGATTCTATTTTGATGTATCAGTCTTATATTCATGTTGTATTATTTAGAGGCTTAGTGGGATGTATTTATTTTGGACTATTAGTGGGCTTATATCAGACGTGGTATATTTTGTGCCCGAGGTACTTCTGTTTAGAGCACTAACAAAATGTAATATATCTTATCAGTGTTGGAGCATGCAACTTATTTTTTTATTTTATAAACATAGCATTTACTTTTATTTAACTAAGTTGGTTATTTATTCATTTCTACGTACTCTTATATATTTGCAAGCATGTTGTAGAATGTGAGTTTGGTAAGTGGCGGCATTAGTGTAGATTCCCTATTTTTGTTTCCAAAACTAATAAATATTTTTCATTATCTTTTACCTAAAAAATGAGTACACTTACTCTCCAAGATTTATAGCGGCTTCGGGGTTTGCCTCGGGTCTTTTAGGCAAATTAGGGCGTGACACTACCTCTACTTCGGATTTAAGTATTGTTTTTTCTATAATTCGGAATGAAGAATTTCAAAGGTCTATCACTAATATTGCTCCGAAAAATCATGTTACGAATGCCTTAGTTGCAAGAAATCATGGTGGGCATATAGGTCAAGAAAATCGGAGCCAAACCAAAGCCCGTGGCCCCACGAGGTAGCTGTGTGGAGCAACGGTAGCAGTAGCCCGCTGGTCATAGTGCCAATTGCGGGTTATGGGGGCGGGGGTAGCCACCGCTCGATTGACTCGGGAAGGACTTCTAGTGGTGGTTCAAATTTATTATCGGGTCTGTATCTTTTTCCTTCGGTCAATTCAACATCTGACAGTAAGTGTGAAATTTGTGAATCACCAGGTCATACTAAAGACACGTGTTTTGTTATCATTGGATAGTCGCATGTATAATTTGGACGACATGAAATATTTCCGTGCTTTAAGGTGCAACACTTCGGGTTCTTTTCTTCATGCCATGGCTGTTATGGAGGAATTATCTTCTGATTTCACACCCACTGCTAATTTCGCTGGTATTTCCTCTAATAATTCTATACATTGTGAATTTGGTAAATATTAGGTTATTGATACAAGTACATCACAACACATTTCATGTTGTCAGCTAAAAATCATGGATTTTGGCCTTAATACATGGAGTTCAAAGTCTGTGATATCGCGACGGGTGCCCCCATACCTGTCTGAGCCACTGGCTCAGTTATCCTTTCCCCTTTCCTTAAACTTACCAATATTTTAGATATACCTGATTTCAAATATAATTTATTGTCTGTTAGCCAATTCACTAAATATCTAATTTTAACAATTATTTTTTTCCCACTCATTGTGTTTTTTAAGATACTATCAATTGGACACAAATTGGATTGGGTGAATGATACGATAACCTTTACATCTATCATCCCAATCTACTTGTTGCCATATTACGAGCCTCCCCTACTTATAAAGTATGACACCAATGACTAGGATACCCTTCCCCTTTTTGTCTTACAAATTTATTTTAGCTCCAAATAATGATTGTCCCCTTTGTGATGCTTGCGAAAAGGGTCGACACTCCAGGCTAGGATTTCCTTATTTACCTATTGCTAGTACTATTATCTTTAATCGTCTTTACACGGATATTTGGGGTGGTTACACTACTCTTTCTTCAAATGGAAACCATTATTTTTTTTAACTATATTTAATGAATAATCTCATTTTACTTGGGTATACCTCATGAAACTAAAATCTGAAGTTTTTCCTTTGCTTAAAATTTTTTGTTGTAATGGTCGAAACTCAATACAATGGTATAATTTGGCATGTTAGAACAGAAAATGGTTAGGAATTTAGATATTCTAAAACTCAATTTTTTTTTTTTTATGATTATGGCGTTTTGCATGAATTTACTTGTATGGACACCCCACAAACAAAATAGAGTTGTAGATCATAAGCATCAACATATCCTTAATGTGGCTCAATGTTTACAATTCCATGCTAATATACTCCTTTTGTTTTGGGGTGAATGTGTTCATACTGTGTACATCTTATAAATCACACACCTTGTAATAACTTAAAAGGTGGTATGCCATATTTTTGTTTTCTTAAAACTGAGCCTAATTGTGACCACTTAAGAGTTTTTGGGTGCTTATGCTACGCCCAAATACTTCGAGTTGGGAGGGACAAGTTCCAACCTCGCACTACTAAATGCTTTTTTGTTGGTTATCCATCCATCCATAAAGCATATTTGGTCTATGATCTTGACAATAACAAATTCATTATTTCGCGTGATGTAACTTTTCATGAAAATATTTTTCAATTTTGTGAACTTTCTTACACCACAAGCCTATTTGGCATTGATATTTTTCAAATTTCAAATAGTGGTCCATATACCCCACTTGAGCTTCTTAGACCAACATCACAGCCAAACTTAGACTGGCCCAGGTCCTACCGATCCTCTCGACCCCAACCCATGCCCGCCTGTCGACCTGGTTAACCTGATGCTACTAGTTTCCATTAAACCAACTCCAACCACCTTGGTTTCCTTGCTAGATCCATCAAACCTCATCGTACCACGAAACATCCTAGTCATCTTTTCAATTTGATTGTCCTTACCCAATTACTGACCCACATGTCTTCACTGCTACCTGAGTTGTGTCCACTAGTACAGTATACCTTATTTCTATTTTTTGTCTTATTCTCATTTTTCATCCCATTACTTTGCTCTTCTTTCTGCAGATAACCATATTTTTGACCCTACTACCTTGTCCGCTACTATTTGACATTTATATTGGCGTGATGACATGGTGTCTGAACTACAAGCCCTCGAGGCTAATTAGAAGTGGACTTTGGGACCCTTGCCTTAGGGCAAGAAACCGATAGATTGCAAATGGATCTTTAAGACTAAGTTACATGCTGATGGATCCATAAAGCGGCATACGTCGCGTCTTGTGGCCAAGGGGTATACCTAGATCGAGGGACTGGATTTTACTAATACCTTTACCCTTGTGGCAAAGCTGGTCACCATCCAATATTTACTATTTGTTGCGAATGCCTGCAAGGGGAGTTACACCAGTTAGATGTGCACGATGCCTTTTTACTTGGGGAACTTGATGAGGAGATTTATATAGCATTTCCGTCAGGTTCTGCGATTCAGAGGGAGACTCGAGTTTGTTGTTTGTGCAAATCGCTATATGGTCTCAAGCAAGCTTCACACAGTTGGCATGTCAACCTATCCTCCATTCTGTTAGATGCATGTTTGCTTCGGATCATTCTATTTTTATGCACGCTGTTGGTATTTCCTTTATTGCAGTTCTGGTTTATATTGATGATATTTTAGTGGCAGGTAATGATTCCAACAATATTTTGGCTGACAAACAATTTTTGGCTGATCTTTTTCGTATTAAGGACTTGGGAATCCTTAAGTATTTTTTGGGTTTAGAGATTATACCCACTCCTCGTGGCGTATTCCTTTTTCAGCGGAAGTATGCCCTTGACATCCTTACTGATTCTAGCCATTTGGGTACTTGTCCTGCCAGTTTTCCTATGCAGCAGAATATTTGCCATCGACTTGATTATGGTACTCCCTTAGCTAACCTTAGTCTCTATCGTCGTCTCATTAGTCGATTGACCTTACCATTTCTTGCCTTGACATTGCCTTTGCAGTTAACTACTTTAGCCAACTCATGAGGACTCTGATAGATGTACACTTGAAGGCCATTTATTGAGTTCTTAGCTACATTAAATGCCCTCCCGGCCATAGTCTTTTCTTTCATACGATGGGTGCTCTTCACCTCACTGTTTATACCGATTCTGATTTGGCTAGTTGTCCGATCACCTACCGCTTGACTATTGGTTTCTTCATCACTTTGGGATCTAGTCCTGTCTCTTAGCGTTCTAAGAAACATCATGTTGTTTCTCGATTTCTGCCGAGGTCGAACATCGTATTATGGCCACTGCTGCTTGCAAGCTTGTTTGGTTAACTGCATTACTTCGTAACCTTGATGTTCACAATTTCAGTCGATTCCCCTCTATTGTAATAATCAATCTGCCTTATACATTGGTTGAAACCTAGTTTTTCATGAGCGTACGAAGCATATTGAGATCGATTGTCATTTAATTCGTGATAAACTACATTCTAGGCTTATCGCTCCTACTTACACTCCTACTCAATCTCAGTTTGCATACATCTTCACCAAGCCTCTTCCTCGTGACCTTCATGCAACTTTTGTGTGTAAGTTGGGTATTACGGATTTCCATACTCCAACTCGAAAGAGAATATTAAATTTATTATATTGTTGTACCAATATAGTTATTTTATATTTCATTTCTAGTCACTGTTCTGTACATGTATATATTGACATATTCATCATTAATAAAGATCTGGGCTGTATCATTAAGGAATTTGTCAAAATAAGAAACCTGACCTCGTCTTTTTTAAGGGTCACTATTTGATCTTGGTGGGTTTTGACTATCCTTTTTACTGCCTCCAATCGTGACTATTAGTCACCGATCTGTTTATATCTCTCTTTCGCCAATCCATCTCAACTTTCTTTCTTTCAGCCGTTTAGCTATTCGTTGTTTCCCATTTAAAGTTTTTCTATAGTGATTGAAACAAATATTTAGAACAAGTATAACAAATGGGCTATGTAAAATGCACTTTTGTTGTGGCCCCCTCCTTGAAAATGCGAAAAAACATTAACAAAAAAACATTTCTAAAAGTGTTGCAGAACCCCACAATTCCACTTGGTAGATATTTATGCCTTTTTTTTAATTGCAAGGACTATGTCTTTATTAGTTGTTTGTTTGATAGACGGGGGCACAATCATGATTTTTTGGAAGGGGGTACAATTTCCATTAACAAAAATAATTGTCGAAATATTTAAACTTAAATATTAAATATATTTAAATTTAATTTTCTAAAACCTCGTTAAACTCTTTATCTTTTAAATTTTACAATCCGATTCATTTTTTATTTTAAAATTTTACGGTAAAATTACTAATTTCTAATATTTTTTAAAATATTAATTGCAATATAAAAACAAAAACTCAAAAATATTATTACTAATGATTCATATGTAATATTATATGCCGATTCATATTAATAATGGGTTGAGTACCCAAGTAGTATCAGTTATGAGCCGGCAGAAGGAGCCAATTGAGAATCGAAGTCGAGACCTCCATTACCACACAAAACACAAGTTTCAGCTCCGCTTTTATGGCGTTCAACATAAGCATTGCAAATATTTATTTTATACCAACTACTTACATACATAATTTATTATTTGTTTTCAATTTTTTTATTTTTTCATTTTTCATCCTGAACCAAGGGGGCATATGCCTTAATGTAGCCCCACCCCGAATAGAGGGTAAATATTATGGAATGAGAACGAAACGTTAACGTTACTTGCGTCTGAATATTACAGGAATAATGTTGAAAATTTTTTCCAACCAAGTGATTAATTATGCGGTATAGTTTATTTTATAAACTGCTGGAATAATGACCAATTGTCAAAGGAAGCTTTTACAGATAAATTTTTATGGCAAAATAGACTGCAGCAAAGGCCAATGCATTGGCGTGGTTTACAGACGGATATTTAGCAAAGAAGAGAATCTATCATCAATTTTTACTTGTAAACTAGTTGGTAGATTGTTTAGGGATTGATGATGCCTATTTAGAATGGTATTTGAACCAAATAAATGTAATGTCAATGGCAAAGATAATTTCTGAAATTAGTTTTTGGCTTATTGATTACAATAGCCTTATTGTCACGTATATATATGTACAATTCCCATATTCTTATAAGATCAAATCTCTACAATATAGAAACTACCCAATATATAATATATTGAAACATATGGTAACAAATCACTATGATTCGATCAATGATCAATGGGCCTCTTGGTCCGGCCCTTGTGGTCCGATTGTGTCTCGGGCGATACGTTAACATGCTCCCGCAATCTCAACGGTAAGGGACGAACGTTGAGATTGAACACCATAGAAGTAAAGCGAGAAGCGACAATTGGTTTGGTGAACCCATCTGCGAGTTGATCCTTGCTAGAGAGAAACCGAACCTCAAAGGTCTTGTCTGCGACACGATCGCGAACAACCAATGTTGTTGCAATGAATGATAGGAGCTCGCAAGTTCTGATAGTAATGACCGGACCCATATTAATCCGGCCGCAGTATGAGCTACCGCATGATATTCGGCCTCATTGGACGAATGAGAAACCATGGACTATTTTTTCGACGACCAAGAGATGAGGTTAGCACCAACGAACACACAGTAACCCATAATAGAATAGCGATCATTGGGGCACCCCACCCAATCCGTATCAGAATAAATATGTAGAGTAGTGGAGGAAGTTTTCTGAATGAGAAGTTCATAGTGAATAGTGTGCTTTAGGTAACGTAGGATCCATTTTAAAGCTGTCCAATGATCAGTACTCAGGTGATGAAGGAACGGACACACTGATTGGCCGTAAATGCAATGTTTGGTCGAGTGATTGAAAGATATTGGAGAGCACCAACTGTACTGCAGAAGAGTGAGGGATTATCGAAGGATGTCCCATAAAAAATACTCAACTTCTCTATGGCAAACATAGGGGAAGTAATCGATTTTGTAGCAAGCATGTTAGTGCATGTGAGTATGGTATGAATGTAGTATTGTTGCGTCAAAAAAAGTCCATTGGGAACAATACAGGAAGTAACCCCGAGAAAGTAGTGTAAAGGGCCAAGATCATGGACTGCAAAGGCACTTTGCAATTGTCGCAATTGCCGAATAAGGTGAGAAATAACTACATAAGATGAACCTGTAACAATAATATCATCAATGTAGACAAGTACATAAATACAATAATGAGCAGTACGTAAGATGAAAGCGAAAGAATCCAATTTGCTCCTATAATACCCAACAAGTGTTGACTCATATAAGGGTACCAAGCCCTCGGAGCCTGTTTCAAACATATAGGGATTTCCGAAGACGACAAATATGATTTGGGAAATTAAGGTGTATGAAACCAAGATGTTGTTGTATGTACACCTTTTCTTTAAGATTGCCGCAAAGGAATGCATTACTGAGATCTAATTGCAAAATTGGCCACCCTGCAAAAACAACCAATGACAATATAAGGCGAATAGTAATAGGTTTCACCATAGGAGGATAAGTTTCACCATAATCAATGCCCTCACGCTGATGAAACCCCTTGGCTACAAGATGGACTTTATAGCATTCAACAGAACCATCCACTTATCGCGTGATCTTAAAGACCCATTTGTACCCAATAATATTTTTTGTGAGAGGAAGAAGGGACCAAAGACCAGGTTTTATTATTCCATAGGCCGTTGAACTCCTGAGTCATTGCCTTTTGCCAATGGGGATGTTCGGTAGCCTTAGTATAGCAAGTGGGCTCAATTTCATCAAGCTCGCATTGAGCTACAAAGGATTGGGGAAGTGTCCATCGAATGGTGCCATCCCGAAATTCTTTAGGCTTTGAGATATTATTTTATGCTCAAGTTTGCATGTGATAAGTAGGGCAGTTGGACTCCACAGTGGCAACAGTGGGTATTGGAGGTATTTTTTAGGGTGGGTCAAAAGTATGTTGTTCGGGTAATGATGTAGACCAGAGTGGGAAATTGGACCCAAGAGACAGGAAGTTGGGTAAGGGTAGATTAAGGTGGGCTGAGGAAGGGTTATTTGGGACTGGTAAGATTGAAAAATTGTAGGCTGATGGCATAAGTAATGGGTCGGACTGTGGGGAGGGGATGCGGGCCAGGGGCGAGGGTGAACTGGTTTGTCCTGAAGGCAATAAAATTTTGGCCAGATTGGGTGTAATGGTATTAAGCCGAGGCTAATTGGAAGGTTTAGGCGAGAGTAGGCTGGTCAGATAAAGAATTGATTGTGTAAGGGCATTGGGTTAATATGTAGGGATCCAGGAAGTATTGTTGTTTGACTGGAGAAAATAGGTGGGGTTTTGGTAGGGAATATGACAAAGGGAAATGTCTTTACATCAAAGAGCACGTGACGAGCTACGTAAATATGGCCAGAAGTTTGATCAAGACACCGATAGTCGTGATAAGACCGACTATTACCAAGCAGTATACACATGACAGAACGTTGTTGTAATTTATTTTTATTGTAAGACCGTAAGAGAGGCCAACAAGCACACCCGAAAATACGAAATAAACTATAGTTCGGTATTTTGCAAAAAAAGTTTTCATAAGGGGATTTAGAGTTTAAAACTGTGGTAGACATTCTATTGATAAGATGATAGGCCGTGAAGAATACATCATCTCAATAGCATGTGGAAACGAAACTATTGGCTACCAAAGCAAGCCTCGTTTCTACAATATGTTGGTATTATTGTTCCACCATGCCATTTTGATGATGAGTATGTGGACATGTAAACCTATGAGTAATGCCTTGAGAAGTTAAATATTTATTTAAAAAGTGATACTCGCCACCCTAGTTGCTTTGAACTAAAATTATTTTTCGATTTAAAAAATGTTTTATGAGTTTCTAAAAGGTTTGAAAAATTATAAGAATATTAGACTATGCACAATAGGACAATCAAGTAAAGCGGCTAAAAGCATCTACAAAAGAAACATAATATAAATTCCTACTGTTAGAAGTACATGGAGCGGGGCCCCAAACATCAGTATAAATAAGTTCTAGAGGACAAGATGCTTTAAAATCACGAGTTGGAAAATGAAGTCGATGGCTTTTGGCCTGTTGACAAGAATGACAAATTGAATAATTTTTATCCTCTAAAACTAGTAAAGAAAACTTTGAAATAATGTATTTGACAACTCAAAAGACCGGATGTCCTAGATGATCATGCCATTGGTTTAGTATGGCAAAAGAGTCTAGATGTGTAACACATGATTCTTTCCCTGATGGCTAGGTATAAAGTATGTCCTTAGTGTGACCATGGAGTAGCGTAGTCCCGGTTGTTAGATCCTTGACAAAAAAACAAAAGGAGTAAATTCAATGGAAATGTGGTTGCCACGAGTAAATTTACTGACATAGATTAAATTTTTCTTAATATTGAGAATAAGCAGTAAATTGTTTAATGAAAAGGAAGCAGTAAAGGTATTGAAAATAGTTTTACCAATATGGTGGATAGGAAGACCATAACCGTTACTAATGGAAATCGTGTTGGAACTAGTGTACTTATGTGTAAATAAACCCAAATTAGCAAGATCCGATGTGAGGTGATGACTTGAACCTATGTTGGGATAGCATATAGGGTCCAAAGCCATCGAAGTGGTGGCAAACACATTATAAGTAGAGGCCTTTGAGGAGTTCTGGAGGTACTATAATTGAAAACATTCTTTGGCAATATGACCAATTTTATCACAGAACTGGCACACCGGGGATGAGGTTGTTCGCTATCCACCATGGTTGCCGGTATAGCGATGGCTGCCCCCATGGCTGATGAGTTGTTGCCACCCCACTGGCTGTGGTCTCGATGGCCAACTGAGTTGGTCTGAGGACCTTGGGAGGGCTGCCCCTGATTGTTAGACCCACTGGACAGGCAAGAAGGTGGTAGGGAACATATTGTACAGTGACAAGTTTGGACTTAGATTTCCTATATCGATGTTCTCAGTTTGACTTTCCATCCTAGCTTCAAAATTGAACAAGTGTTGTATGACACGATCCCATACCATCGAAACCACTTGAGTTGTGATGCTTACAACAGAGCTTTCAAACTCGCTTTCGAGGCCAGCAAGAAGATAGGTAACAAGCTTGGATTTAGTGATAGGTTGACCGGCCTGAGCAAGTTGATCTCGTAATTTTTTGACTTTGTTGATGCAATTATCCACTGGTTGATCACCTTTCTGCATGGTTGCAAGAGTGCTCCTAATGTTGAGGAGATTTGATTGGTTTTAAGATGCATAAAGTCGTTCGAGGTAATCCCATAACACTCGCGAGGTGGTCTCATTAATAACATGAGACAAGATTTTCTCCATAAGTGAGGAGATGGGGGCCAATAGGATGATTTGGTCTTTCTAAGCCCAGTTGTCTACCGGTGGATCAGGTAGCCAAATAGGTTGAGTTAGTGGTGGGCACAGTATCGTACCATCAATATAGCCAAATAAGAGTTGTACCCGGAGATATGGGATAAGTTGCACATGCTAAAGGAAATAGTTGTCCTTATCGAGCTTGAGGGTAAAGACATGTTATAGGTTTGTAAGGGTAGAGATAGGGATTTCAGGTGAGGGTATGGTTATAATTGGGATAGTTGGTTAATATGGGAATAAGATCGAGAACGGTAATAATTGAAGGTGGGAGACTGAATTTATTGATATTGATAGGCTTATAATGGTTTGGGTTGTGACAACAAACGAGTGCAACCCGGCCATTGGTGTCATAAAGGAGGGTTGCTACCAAGGTAGGGGATGACACGGAAGCACTGGTCGAGCTAACGAAGACATTGTTTGATGGCTCTAATATCATATTTGAACCAAATAAATGTAATG
>MKEJ01041417.1:0-10488 GCA_001753735.1 Embelia ribes
AGAATATCGTCAATGAACACAATGACAAAACGGTCAGGTATGGTTGGAAGATTTGGTTCATGACGTCCATAAATGCCACAGGAGCATTCGTCAAACCGAATAGCATCACAAGATATTCCTAAAGCCTATATCGAGTTTAAATTGCTGTTTTTGGGATGTCTTCCTTCCGCACACGTAATTAGTGATAAGCCGATCGCAGATCAAAGAAACAAGAACCACCCAACTAGTTAAATAGATAGTTGATTCTCAGCAAAGGATATTTGTCCTTTACTGTCACTTAATTCAACTTTTGATAGTCGATGCACAAATGTATCGAGCCATCCTTCTTAGGCATGAGCAAGACAGGAGCACCCCAAGGTGAAGTGCTAGGCCGAATAAACCCCTTCAGCTTCAGATCATATATATGCTCTCACAGTTCCTCTAAGTCCGCTGGAGCCAAATGGTGCGACGTAATAGAAATAGGATTTGTCATGGCATCAAATCAAAAGCAAACTCAACCTCTTGCTCAGGAGGTAGTCTACTAAGATTATTGGGAAACATATCCTGGAAATCGCAGACAACCGGTGGAAAATTCTCCCATGCAACTACTTCCTCCACAATAGATAAAGTAGCCAACATAATAAAAAGACTAGTCAAAGCACGGCACGTAAAAGGAATCGTATGATCACGTTCTCCCTGGAAACAAATGTAATCCCCCACAGACATTCTTATCATAATCCTTCGCTTTTCGTAATCAATTATGGCATGAAAGTCTATCAACCAATCTATACTCAGAATGATATCATAACCTAACATGCCAAACACTACAAAATCATATACAAAGGTATAATCCGCAATTATAACTTTGCACCCTCGAAAAATGTTATCAATAAGAAAAGTATGATCTCTTGGAGTATCAACATGCACAGGGGTATCCAAAAACTCCATAGGCAAATCCAACATAGATGCAAAACACAATGAGATGAAAGAACGTGATGCACTTGTATTAAATAACATGTGTGCTCATATAGAAAAGAAAGGTACTATACCTTACACAACCGAAAGCTCAACGACATCTGGAGCTTGAGGCATCCCATAAGCACGAGTCTGAGAAGACTGACCCTACTGAAAACCACTATGCCCTACCATACTCTAAAATCCTCTACAAGATGCACCGCCACTCTGAAGAGATTAAGAAGGATGAACAGTGGGTGATGGCCTTGGAGCTACCCCAAAAGAAGTGATTGTTGCTGCTAACTGCCAGGTACAACTGGAATAGAGAAGCCCTCAGGACATTGCAACCATATATGGTCCCTCTGAATGCATCCGCAACAAGCTACTAATGGGCAAACTTCCTAAACATATGCCTTTGACCACACATATGACAAGCTAGTAGAAAATTACAATCATGAGCAATGTGACCCTGGCAACCATACTGGAAATACCCTATACCTATACGGTAGAACCCAAAGAAGTAGAAAAAGCAAGATGAGATCTCCTGCGAGAAGAAGAAGAAGAAAAGTTAATGTCCAACCTTTTCTTACCACTGCCTCTGCTAACATTAAAACTACTACCGCTACCACTGCCTTTGACACTATGACCACCGCGAGTACCCGAACCCATATCCTAACCGTGAACAGAATGAGAATCGAAAAGTTGACCTGAAGACCGAGTAGAATGAGAAGCCCCTGCACATTGCTTATTAATCAAGCTATATACTACCTCCATAGTCGTGCCAACACATCGCTTGTAGGTGTGAAGACCCACCATAACATGAGTCTGGATCAAATAGTGTAACTCGTTCTTGAACTGATGACTCCGTAACTTTTCTATCAAACCAATTTAGGCGAAAGATCCTTAAATTGAATCTGATACTCTTGCACACAATAACTCCCTTGCACAAGCTCCATAAATTCTTCCCACGTCCTTTCACGAAGAATTTCGGGGGAAAACTCCAAGAATAGTTTGCGAAAAATGATTCTTAAGCCTATTTACCTCCTCTTCTCTACTCTACCACCTAGTCGCTTAGCCTCTTTGATAGAAAGGTGCCGTCGACATTATTAGATCATACACGACCCTTTTAAGGGATTTAAAAATCCTCTCCATTTCCATTATTCATTCTTCCATCAAGATTGCCTCGCCATCCCCTCGAAAAGTTGGAGGGTCCATCATACTGAAATGCTTTTGGGCCAAAAAGGTCCAAGTATCACCACTATTTCCCGAACCCCTCGCTACTCGATTCAACACCGCCTCGCTAGTCGTATCCTCAAGTTAAGGAATATCCTCATCCTCTTTGACATCCGCCATAGTTTGTGCATGAGTATGTATTTGCGGAATCTCCTCTTCATCACGAACCCCCACTATTCCTTCCCTTCAGCAAATGTTTACTCCTATTCCTCCGCGTCGACCACCTCTACGATTTCCATGCCCTCGCACCATACTAACTTACAACAGAATAAAGAAAGAAGTGAAGTTAGTCTCATAATGTCATGATAGTATTAATAAATAAGACTATCATACATTAACTATATAATCAAGTTAAAACTACGCAAACAAACTCAATGCATTACTATGCTCGCGATCCCGCCAAGACCCCTAGATACAAGCCATAAAGGTTTATGTAAACCCATTAAACTTTGATACCAACTTGTTACGCCCAAAATCCTAAGGTACCCGGGGATATGAGTAAAAAGAAAAAGAAAGAGAAAAGAAAGAAAGAAAGAAAGAAAGAAATAAAGAAAGAAAGAAAGAAGAGAAAAAAAAGGAAAAGAAAAAAAATATATAATATAGAATACAATGCTACAAAGCCATATTTGCTAACACAATCTAATCACTTCTGCAGAGTGATACTACTCAAGTAACTACAACAATCTGCATCAATGATAGATATATAAATAGCAACGTTAATAAAGGAAAACACCAACACTAGAAATGAAACATAAACAACAACTTCATAAAAGAGTAAACTACCTTATTTACTTACAAAACGTCAAACTACATGATTGACAAAAGGTATAAGAAAGAAGTTACAAATAATTCTTGTCAACTACAAAATAATACAACAACAACAACAATGTATAACTTCTACGCTTCACCTTCGCCAATGCCTAATACAAAAATTATATGTGCAATATGCATCAAGGCATCTAATGATACTCAATGCTCACCTCCGCACCTACAAAATAATGCATAAAAAGAAAGAGTATGGAAAGTTATATGGTTAGACAATCAACTCTATGATAAAAATGAGATTACGCTATATGTATGACATGAGTAACATGCTACAACATATAAAGAATATATAACATGATCATGAATGCTATAATGAATCATGAATGCAACGCACGCCACACGATAGCACAATGCCATGAAAACTAAGCAATGCAAAGCGCCTGTAAAGTTGGGACTAGTATCTCTACGCATTTTATAAAAGTGGGCTACTGTATGCCCGGTAAGATCAATCACTCACATGTGATGCGATCAAATCCTTCATTGATCCACCACTCACGTGTGACGTGATCAATGGATAATTTCTATTGCAGGTTTTTTGACTTTTACGGCAAGGTTGTAGGCCTCATTGTTTCATGCATTTTAATAAGTTCGATATATTTTTCCGAAAAGAAAGTAAAAGACTCAGTTATATACAATACATGCTTAATGATAAAACGAATCTTTCATAATTTAAAACTATGCCTTCGCTTTTCAACGCCTTTAAAAATCATGTTTTTCAATAAAAAAATAATGTTATACCAACACTTGAGAATGATATGATATGCATGAGAATTTATATACTACGTGTTTAAACACAATACTTATACCATGCAAGATAATAAAATCATTTAATCAAATTAAAGTTATGCCATACAACTATACCAAACAGCTACACCTACAAGACGTATCAATCCGTCATCATATGGTTGAAATCTCAAGATTATATTAGAGTTCATAGTTTACTGTACCTCAATCGCACTAGAAAGACCTCTCGAAAAGCTACTCCCAAACCCCCCAAATTTACCTCCACTCGAGCCCTAGGTTCGATCTATCAAACGAACTCGGATCATAATGCACCTATAGAAGAAAACGATCTACTCATTATGAGGAAGAAGAAAATCAGCTTTATTTTGATGTACGAAAAAGGCAAGGAAACCAAGGCTATGCAAATGAACGAGATAGAAAGAAAAACATATGCCATATCGAAGCCTATGCAATAGAGAGTCTGAAATCAACTTTTTATTCACAGACAATCTCCCAAGTTAGATGAAATTAAAGGAAGAAAGGTTGAAGATTGAGTCAACATAATCACCCTCTCTCTTTCTATTTTTCAGACAAAAAGTGAAATGGGAAGAGACAACCAAGATGTGACATTTAGTCAAAAATCACTTTTTTCACATTGAGGTATCTGTTGGTTCTTGATTCGATATGTCCGATCCCTGTCCATCGGCGAACAGCCATCAGACAACCATCGGGTACTACAAAAACTTAAAAAATATAATTTTTTTGCTAAAAAATGGGGACTCTGTTGTTTTGTCTGACCATTATATCTAATGGTTGAACATAGCGTCAGATATTCCAGTTTCTGCCAAGTTTGACTAAATGTAACACTTCACTTTTTACATATAACAACATATAATATGCACAATGCCTACGCAATGTTACTTTACGACAATTACGCCCAAGCTAAAATATCGTACTACGCCAAACACATACAACACAAATAATAATATTAAAATATAATATTATTATTATTAAAATAGAATATTTATTCAAATTTCCGGGATGTTACAACAGAGTAGTGATGTCGAATGTGTACCAAGTAAGAGACGTTAGTATATGTGATATAGAACTATCTTAGAGATATTGCGTGGATTAGAGTTAGAGTTGTTTTACCTTATGGGGTCTTAGGGATTGGTAGGATACTTGACTACGGGACATAAAGTAGTAGTATGGAAGATGGATTGAGATAGAGAAGTAGAGGAATATGTGATATGAATACTTTGGATATGACTGAATTATCATGTTTGGAAAGGTAGGTTGTTACTGGTTAGTGATTTAAATTATTACACGGCTAATTATTTTGAATGGCGAGGTATTTGTCAATAGTGTTAGTTAGGTGTCATAGGTGGCCTTATCATGAATGAATACTCTACACCATATTGGTAGAGTGTTGGTTGGATTTCGAGGGTGGCTTTAGTTCAATTTTTAAAATCTATATTATAGAAATTGTCGGTTCTAAGCCATTTAAGAATTTGTCAGGGCGAAATTTGTTTGGAGGAATCAATATTGACCAGTTCAGTTAACTTTAACTAGATAGTGGAACCGTTGTGGAATTCCCTTAAGCAAATAAAAAGGGGGTTATTCTTCATATCGTCATCCACTAGGTGACGAAATGGCATTGAGGTAGAGTTGGGTTATAATTAATGCGGGGCTGCAGAATTCAACTGTGGCAGTTGCCAGTAAATTTATTGTTATAGTTTGGCAGTAAGTAGATGCATACAATTCACGGGATTGTCATGATGAGTAAAGCATGGTTGGAAGTTATATGGTGAGTTTGAAGTAGACATTTGAAACTATTCCTGTGTATGGTGAAAACTTCAGGGACTAAATTTATTTTTCAGGGGAGAACTGTAAGGCCCGGTAAAGTTCAAGGACTAAACTTGTAATATTGTGAGAATTATTACTAAAAGTTAATTCACAATACGAAGAATATGTACATTCATTCTCACAATCTCAAAGAGAGAAGAGGAGAAAAGGCGAAGAGGTGACCTTAAGGAAAACTCATTCAATTCGATAGAAGTAACATGTTGCTCGACAATCTAAACGCAGATTCAGGATCCTCTCCTTATCTTCGTCGTTTTGAGATAAGTTTTAACCCTCAATTCTTTGGGTCATTCATACCCATTCTAGTTCGAATCAACCAAAAAATTGTTTCAAAGGTTGATTCATATTTAGATAATCATCTTTAACAAAATTATTTGTAAATTTTTCATAGGCTTCGCGGTTTAATTGATCAATTCTCGAAAGAAGGGGGGTGACCTAAGGTTTCATCACTGAGCTTTTTGAGAGAGATTCTTTGAAGTTAACGAGGTGCATAGCAGATCGTAAAACTCTAATTCTATTGAAATTCATGTGTTAAATTTGGTTTTGAGAAGGAAGTTTACATAGAATTGGTTTATCTATTAAACTGGGAGCTTTCCAGAACTAAGTTTTTGCAAACTGATTGTATTCTGCATGTTGACTGTCACCACCCAGGTGGTGTGATTGATAACAGTCAGTGACTATCGACACTAAGGGTACTGACAGTCAACACTCAGAAGGTAGAACATACCTAGTGCTATAGAACTACTCTTTTGTCCCTTTTTAATTTCAAATTAGTTTTTAATCAAAACATAAAAGATGTAGATTATGAAATACTATTCCTAATCATACATTGGAAGTTTTGGTTTGATGTTTAGTTGAGATGTCGGGTTATTTGGAACCTGGTTCTGGTATGAAAATGCGTAAGAAATAACGAACCAATGGAAATTGCTAAAAAACCTATTGGATGAGACAAGTATAGATGATAACCTAGAATGTCTTAAAGTTGACACGGTAACTCTTGAGGACTTTTATGATCGAGTGCCTGTTGAGGACTCTTTTAATCGAGTATATGTTAAGGACTCTTTGACCGAGAGCCTACTAAGGACTCTGTTGATTAGGATCCTATAAAGGAACTCCATATTAAACCATTGCATGTAAAGGCTCAGAAGGGCAGGTATTCCAAAGTGTGTGGTAGTTATTGTTGATGGATTTGATTGGAGCATTGATTGTATTCCTCAAGGGACATGTACATCTACATAATTTCATACTTCATATGATTTATTGTTTTATTTTAGTATTTCAATAAAGTTGAATTCTTTATCTAACTCGTACCTGTTTGGTTACTTATGTATCATTTTTCTTATAAAACGCCAAGTAGGAACAAATAATCATGGGGATCTAGATTAGGGAAGTCAAAGCTCACTTGGGCCTCATTTTAGTTTGTTCTTATGTTTCATTTAAACATTTGTAGGCCGGTGGCCAAGACCTCGTTATTTGATGTTTTTAAATAAATATATAAGGCACAGAATAGATAATAAGGGCTTAAAGATTTTTTATCATTGTGTTAGGCCTTATTCATTCCACTTATGAGATATACCTTATTTCAAAAATTAACTATAAAAGTTGGGATAATTAGTTAGTGAAGTGCTCGGATATAGTAGAAATTCTGGGGCATTACAACTACCGTCCTATAACTAAACAAGAAGTTGAAATAACTACCCACTTATCAATAATAGAAACTAACATCCAAATTAGCTCAAAAATAACATTGTTTATATTTTATCTATTTTCTATTCAGCTATCTAATGTATCAAATTAGCTATTTTAGCTAATGGCTACAATCTTAATTTTTTTTTTTTTTTTATAGTTGTTAAAAAATTTTATTAATATTGATAACCAAATATTACTTTTCGATCATTTTTTTTATAACCCATCCCAATCTATTGGGATTTTAAAGGCTTTGATGATGATGATGATGATGATGATGATGAACATTAATAACCAAATATTACTTTTTGATAATTTTTTATGCCAAGTTATTAACTTTATATGCTAATATGGATCTACTATTGAAGTATATTTATAATCTTTAATATGGTTTATAGTATCCACAAATCTCATGCATTATCTATTCAAATCATTTTGAGACAAATTTAATAAAGAATAAAGGGAGGATTATTGATGTTATGATATGAAGAGTAGAGAGACAAACTATATATAAACTTGACAAGTATTGCACAATAAATCAAAGCAATATCAAATCAAATCTATATGACATTATTCAATCAAATCAAATCTATTTTATAACTAGTAAACATAATATTATTCTAGAAATTTAAATCAATAATAGCAAATCTAAATTTGTTCTAACACTTCCCCCTTAAGATTTGCACTCCCCTCAATATGTATATGAAGGGAAATTCAATATCCATCTTAAATATAAGTATTTGTAACTCCACAATCCATGGCCTTCGACCTTCGAGCAAACTAAGTTGTATAGTGAAATAATAACAAGAGAGAAGAAAATCATAGATAGATAAAAATATGGTTTAGAATTACCACACCTATATTAAATCGAAGTAAATATAACTAATAACAATACAAGTAGAAAACCAAATTGATAATTCAATCTTTGATTGCAATTTTCCCCTGCTTGTAATATGTTCAATTTCAGAGCTCCTAATATAGGAGAACCTTAATTGATTTCAATCTCGTACTTGATGAATGAAAGTATATCCAGTTTCAAAATTTTTGTTTTATGAATTTGATAAGAATTTAATATGTATGGTTATAGTAGATTGAGCCAAACAGAGGAATAAAAAAAAAAAAGTCAATTGTAGATCTTGGCGGGAAAATAGAATGAAGATGCCAACAATAGATCGTGGCAATAAAATAGAAGTAGCTTGTATGGCTACAGTAGATCGAACTAGATAGAGTAATAAAAAAATGCCAACAGTAAATCATGGTGAGAAAATAAAAAAATATATATATATAACCATGTTTATAGTAAATCGACACACGACATTCAATTATTCCCAATTCATTTATTTTTAATAAGAACAATCAAAACTTCTTATGTTTTTAAATAACAAAACCAAAATAAAGAAAAGGATCAGAAATACTCATTTTATTCAGACATAATACCCACTCTATAGCATGATAATAAATTCGACATTCCTTTGGAAGATTTCGAGTAGATATAGTCATTGAGAGATATTGGTTTATGGAAAAAATTAGAAATATAGTACAGGGTTATTTTATTATGCAGAAACTATGAAAAAATAAATAAATAGGTAGGTTGCAAATAGACCAAACGGAGATACATGCAATTGGCCGGTGCAAGGCTATGGTTTTAGCTTTGCAGGCCTCAAAGATCAAAAGCTGTGATACCATGACAAATTTAAAAAAGAATAAAGGGGGAACTTTTATTGATGCTATGATATAAAGAGTAGAGAAACAAACTATATATAAAATTGACAAGTCTTACATAATAAGTTAAAGTAATATCAAATCAAATCTATATGGTATTATTCAATCAAATCAGAATTAATTTATAACTAGTAACCATACCATCCTTCTAGAAACCGAAATCAATAATATCAAATCTAAATCCATTGCAACATTTTGCAATGTCTAATCAGGACCAAATGATATTTCTACTGGATATATATGGATCTTGCTCTCTTGATAGATTCGGCTTCGACAATTATCGTGTGCAGACTCAGGTCCTAAACAGTCAATAACCTCAAAAGTCCTTACCAATTGTAATTTTGCATTGAAAAAGCGAACTGAAACTAAAACTAGTAAAAATTAACAAGGTATTTGGTCAGTGAACCATAAGATGATTTTGAATGGGAGCTTGATGAGAACCATTAAAAAGTTGGCAATTTCATAACAAAAGTAGAAACAAGGGCATATACAACTCATTGCAGACCCAATGACCAAAAAACAGCGCCAACAACTGAGCTTGATTTACTATATTGTTCTGCTAATAATTGATAAGATATAAGTATTCTAGTGGTAGTAACTTTATGTTTTTAACTATGGACACGAGTTTTGGGGTTTTTCACTCGTTAATGTAGCTTTATTAATAGTTTTGTATACCTTTATGCCAAAGGGCAGAGTGATTCTCGTGGGTTTTTTTCGTTCAAAATTTTCTATTTCGCACATAAAACTATTCTAGGTGGACATAGCGATGTTTTATTATTTTATTTATACTTCGTATTGAGATTGAGAGATTCGCACAATCAAAAATTAGTCTGAGCCTGCAAGGCATCAAATTGATTGAAAATAGCTAGATCTAGTAAAAACATGCCTCGTTTTTTCTTTCCACCAAATTAATAAATTCATATCTTTAAGATCAAATTAATTTAAAAGTTCAAAAAGAAGACATGTATTGCCTCATTGAACTCCTTTAATTCCCCGTTAAATGTTTTCCTAATATTTTGTTCCCATTTTGCTCAAAAATTGCTACATCTGCTTTTGTTCACATCCAAGAATATAATTTAAATATTGATCTTTTCGTTCATTTTTTTATTTCAACTAGATTTAGATACAATTTTTTGTTTTGTGATTTTTGACCTCCCTTGAGTAAAATTCTACACCAGTTCCCATATTTATCGTAATTTTTTATTTTTTGGTTAAATTTAATGAGTGGATATACCACTATTTTATAGAAAAAGGTAAGAACAAGAAGACAGAAAAACTCTTATGAGATATTCCAATGTGTAACGAATGAAAGAAAGTATGAAGGGGGTGACCTTTTAGCTTGTTCCAAATTGTCAAACGAATTTGTCAAAAAGCAAAATAACATGATGATTATTATATTAGAACTTAGAAGTGTTATTCCTGATTGTATCAAATAATAATTTCTGAATATGTTGTACAGTAATATTGAACTGGAAAGAACAGAAATTTTATTTCAATGTAAAG
>MKEJ01041419.1:0-15409 GCA_001753735.1 Embelia ribes
CACTGATTTTCGGGGCGTGACATTTCTGATTTTTATTACCCCACTATTTCTAGATATTCAAACGCTTTTGCTACTATTCAGTCTGCTTTTGTAACTGCAGGATATCATATCTCCTCCTTTCTTTCTTATTCTTGTTTTTTTTCTTTCACATACTGCTTTTCGTATTGTTATTAAAAATGTTTCTAATCCTACTACTGATTCTGATACTGTGCAATATTTCCATTGGAGCCATGGAGTCTAAGCTTCATGCCATTAAAGCAAATCGGACATGGACATTAGTTTCTTTACCTCTTAGTAAGAAATCAATTGGTTGTAAGTGGGTCTATAATACCAAATTGCATGTAGGCGGGTCAATTGAGAGCAACAAGGCGCATTTGGTTGCTAAGGGTTATACTTAGATTGAGGACTTGACTTCTAAGACACTTTCGCACAAACTGTTTGTTGCCTATTATCAATTGCAGTTGTTTGCAACTAGGAGCTTTACCAGTTAGATGTTCATAATGCCTTTTTACATGGTGATCTTGATGAAGAGGTGTATATGACTCCACCTCTGGGCTATTTGAGAAAGGGGGGGATTCTTGTTTGTTGGTTGTGCAAGTCACTTTATGCTCTTAAGCAAGCTTCCCGTAATTGGTATTCAAAGTTCTCTTTAATTTTATTATCTATTGATTATCGACAGTCTCCATCACATCACTCACTTTTTTACTCATGCTATGGGTAAGTCTATTACTACTATTTTTGTATACGTTAATGATATTATCGTTGCAGATAATGACCCAGGTAGTATTAAGGCTGTCAAATAGTTTCTCATTGATCACACTTACATCAAGGACTTGGGTATATTCTGAAGTGGTTTTTGGGCTTAAAGGTAGCCCGCACTACTAGTGGCATATTCTTATCTTAGGGGAAATTTGTCCTTGACATTCTTACTAATTTAGGCCATTTAAGTGCTCGTCCTGCTACTTTTCCGATGGAGCAGAATTTATGGCTTCGCACCGATAATGGTACTCCTCTTGCTGATCCGGGTATTTATCGTTCTCTCATTGGTCGCCTTATTTATTTGACTATTACTTGACTAGATATCTCTTTAAGTTTATACAGGCTCCTAGCAATATTCATTTACAGATCGTCTATCGAGTTCTACGTTATTTGAAGTGGATACTAGGTCATGGTCTTTTCTTCTCACGTACTTCCAATCTTTAGCTTAATGCTTGCACCAACTCTTATTGAGCTACTTGTCCCACTACTCGTCATTTTATCACTATTTTTGTTATTATTATTGTTTTGGGATCGAGTCATATTTTGCAATCCAAGAAGCAAGATGTTGTCTCTCATTCATCTGTTGAGGTTGTGAATTGGTCTAGTTGACTGTGCTATTATGAGTTTTGTGGGTTTTTTTACACATTTGATACAATTATTTTGTGTCAATCAGTCCACTCTGCATATTACCCGGAATCCAATTTTTAATGAACACATTAAACATATCAAGATCGGCTATCATTTGGTTCTTGAAAACTACGTTATGGCCTCATTCATCCTTTGCACACTCCCGTGCATTCATAGCTTGGTGACATCCTCACCGAATGGTTGGGGCATGATCTACATTAGTTTTTTTACTTGCATGTTAAGTATTACGGATATTCATATTTCAACTTGAGGGGCAGTATTGAGCTAGATAGTTTGTGTTCCATTTATGTTAGATATTATTACAGTTGGTCCTTGTACAGGCCTATATAAACTCTCTTGTATTATTCATTATTTAATCTAATAGAATTTTGTTTATTGCCTTTATTGACAAATATAATGAATGTAACAATTACCTTGAGGACTTGATTATATATTGGAAGTTTAGATGAATGAAAAGAATTTAGTCCTTTGTATGTAATTAGCGAAAGGGAGGAGCAGACAAAAATATTAAAGGAACGATGATAGAAAGATATTATATATTAAAAATAAAAAATGAAGAAGAAATTAGAGCTGATTTGATATTAAAGAAAGGAAATATATTATAAAATAATGCTTGATTGTCTCTAAAACTCTACTAAATTATATGTTTTATCCATTTAAAAATATCCTCGTAGCCGAATATTTATAATTGAGATGATGCTGTATAGGAGAAATTACAGTATAAATATCACATATTTTGTTACATTTAAGAGTACTATTAGTTAGAACGCGTTGAATTACTACTGTAAAGAAATACAGTAACAATTTTTCTTTATGAACAGGCCTTTTTGCAACAAAATTTTCAATTTGGGGGCCTTCAGAAATTGGGAGCCAATGACGGTAATTTTTTTTCTTTTTTCGCTTATGGTTAATTCACCCTGATGTATGAATAATGAGATTTGATATGGTTCAAATAAGCATAAAAGATGATACTACAAAATTTGATTATTTTATTTAAAATACTGATATCTATTTCCTTATCTATTTCTCCATGTAAGGAAGGTTCTTGGAATCTCTAAAGTGCTACTAAGTAGATACGTAGATTTTGGAAAGTAGTTAGTCATCGTATCCCTTTCATCTATTTCAAACTCAAATTGGAAACTATTGCACTAATTGGATGTATAACATTTTATTTAAGTTGGATAGTAAAATACTGGTATACTTATATATGTAATGCTTTAAAATCCGGGATCGGACCGATCGAACTAAGAACCGGCTACCCAACCGGTCCGAGCATAATATTGAATCGGAAAATACCGGTGAACTGGTGTGACCTGGTATAATCCGACCGATTTTCTCATAAAACCGATGACCCGGCTGGTTTATATGAATTGAACCGGGTCATATATAATTAAAAAAAATATTAGAAAAAATGAATGGAAAGGATTCTTACTAGGCATTTTTTTACCAGTATTGTTTATGTTGAGAACTTATTTTTGAAAATTTGTTATGTGAAAACCTCTTTTTTTGTTTGTTTGATTAGGTACTTATATCGTGGTTATTATTTGAATTTGATAATGAGTTTTATGAATTATTTTAATTTGTGTTGTGATTATTTTGAATTTTTTTAAAAAATTACTTACAATTTTTTAAGTATAGATTTTATGTCATGAATTTTTTAGAAATTTTTAATATAGACCGGATCATGCAGTTCAATTAGTAACCCATCAGTCCGACCACTGACCCGATGACCCAGTACCCTAATCAAATCGATAACCGGTCCGAGTTTTAAAACATATATAATTGTATATATGTACATACAAGTACAGGGCTGAGGCACTTTACATAGGTAAAAGTATCAAAATCTAATGTGTAGTCATTGGAATACCTGTATAAGTCGAGAGATTTAAAATAAAACCAAGATAATAATAAAAAAATTTGATTGGTAAGATACAAGTGAAACCACATCAACAATGTGGACTTGGTGTTGATAAGTAAGAGTCTTACACAATGTCTGTTAGAAGTGCTCAAAGTCTAGAAAGTAATTATTTGCCTATACTTTGAAATCAATACAATAGTGCTATTTTCGCTAACAAGAAAAAAAAAATTGCTACTTATGGGATGATATGATTAGGTGCTACACAACATTAAAATTGAAGAAATTTTAGGGCATGGAGATGGAAATATTAAGAAAACTCAAAAATTAGAATAAAACTAACGTGTCTGTATTGATTATTCTTGTTTCATAATCCCCAATCATGATATGTATAGATATGGTGACACATTTGATGATAATCAAATCTTAAAAAATGATTAAAAAAATATGTTGACCGTCCAACGGTGAATGGCACAAAAAATCAAAATAAAATGTCAAAATGAATATATGTTTTGCTGTTATATTAAATTTGAAGTATTCTGATTCCTTTGACATAACACATAATAGAGCATTCACATTGATTGTACACTAAGACAAGTAATTAAGTACAAATAACGTGAATATTAATGCTGAAATATTTTACCTACATGTGAAGAACCAAATTATAACTAAATAATAAGAGAGAAAGCTAATCTCTAAATAGTAAACGTTTATATATATATATATATATATATATACACACACACATATACATGTATCTAGCAATGCATACACCATTGCGAGGGTGACTATCTATTTTAATTTTTATATATTAATATTGTTAGGTGTACATCGAGTACGAGAACTTATTTGTCCATATTTGGATGTTATGTCATTGTTTGAAAGTAAACAAGAAAAAAAAAAAACTTTCTTGTACAAATTTGATTTACTTACTTGATGGTTAGACAAAAATTACCAAGGACCCATAGTGAAATATTGGGAAAACCTATTAAACAAGAGCATATTGCGGTATGAAGAAGTGAAAACCATGGTCTTTTAATTTTCCAAAAAAATATAACAGAATTACACTAAAATAGATTAGGGAATATATTTTGAAGATTTTTAAAATAAAAATTAGAAAAAATAAAAACTATTTTTGGAAATCGACCAAATACACCGTTGATGAATGGGGCACTAACCGTTATTAGGTATCGAGATTTTTGTTTGAGTATTTCATATCACTTTATATTTGTGATTATACTCTTTTATCTTTTGGGATTGATATCGTTTGCTTTTACACGAGATGATTTTGTTTATAATATTTCTATTTATAGTAGATTGATTTGGTGGTTGTGTAGTATTGTGAGTTTTTTATTCTCCGATTGGGAGTGATTTTTTCCTTGTTAATTTTTAGTATCTTTTACGTATCATTATTTATTTTTATGTGTAAGTAATATTTGTATTCTTTCATCAGAAAATATTATGTTATCTATTTCTGTTGCGGTTTGAGAAAAGGTGTGAATTCTTAATCGTTATTCCAACAAATATATTTTTTATGTTATTTATGTTCAAGTTGAATGCAAGGGAAGGTGGTGCCCAAATGATGGAGTTTTTCTCTCCATAAATATATATATATATGAATTGAATAATTTATTACATATATCAATTCATGCATAAAAAATTATGAGAGATGTTATTTATTCTGATGTTATGTAATAATACATTTTTTTTTCTTTTTTAACCAATTGTATCATTCATGGATAGTTGAAACCAGTTAGTGTAGTCATGTGTAACAATGTTTCACCATTTTTAAAATTTATAATTCATAAGAAGTACATATAATAAAGGATCCCTATTAATTGTTGACCTGGACTTATTCTTATGCATTTCTGATTTCATCCCTTTTATTGAGATATTATACATTCACAAATAATAAGAATAATTATTATTAGCTTAAGAGAAATAATATACAGATTCTCCAATATAAAGTATATTACATATAGTACACAATATATCAATGTTAATACAACCCGTAAGTTGGAGCATGAAAATTACATATCCCGACCAAGTGGCTTAGTAAAAATATCAACAATTTGTGACTGAGCAGGTGTGTTAATCAGAGTAATCAACCGTTCACAAAACTTATCACGAATTTCGTGACAATTAATCTCAATATATTTTCGTACGCTTGTGGAAAACTGGATTCCGTATAATATGTAGAGCGGACTAACTATCACAAAACAACGGAACTACATGAGATGTATAAATCCGTAAATCTCGCAATACTGCTACAAATCAAACAATCTCACATGTGGTGGTAGCAATAGTATGATACTCAGCCTTGGTAGAAGAACGCGAAACAACATCCTGCTTTTTGGATCGCCAAGAAGAAGAAACTAATAGTAGAGTAGCGAGTAGCAGGACAACTCACCCAATCTAAATCTATGTGCGCTATAAGACCCAAATCACTATGAGAAGAAAAAAAAAGTCCCCGATCAGGAGTGCCCTTCAAGTAGCGAAGAACACAAAAAATAGCTTGTACATGGATATCACGAGAGGCCTACATAAATTGACTTAAGTGTTTGACCGCAAAAGTAATATCGGGTTGAATAATAATAAGGTAAATGAGCCTGCCGATAAGATGATGATATACCCAGGTCCGACAGAGGAGCTCATCAGTAGGACGGAGGTGGAGATTTTGTTCCATCGAAAAAGTAGCTGGTCGGGCACCTAAACGACCAGAACTAGTGAGAATGTTTATGGCATACTTTCGTTTAGAGAGAAATTTGTCATTATCTATCCGGGCCACTTCAAGGCCCAAAAAATATTTTAGTGTCCCCAAATCTTTAATGCAAAAATGGTTGGCCAAAAACTATTTCGTAGCAGCAATACTACGCAGATCGTTACTGGCAACAACTATATCATCAATGTAAACCAAAAAAATAGTAATTGAATTACCCAAAATCTACGTAAACAATGAATGGTCAAATTTTGATAGTCGATATCCCATAGAAATAAGAACTGATGACAATTTTAAGTACCAATTATGTGAAGCTTGCGTAAGGCCATAGAAAGACTTGTTCAGGCGACATATACAAGTCTACCCCTATCTTAAATAACATGGTAGCAAGGACATATAGACTTCCTCATCCAAGTAACCATTGAGAAATACGTTATAAACATCAAGCTAATGAAGCTCCCAACTACAGGCGGCCGCAACCAACAATAAACAATAACCAATAACCAATTTGGCCACAAGAGTAAAGGTATCATGAAAATCCAACCCTTCAATTTGAGTGAAACCCTTAGCCACCAAGCAGGCCATATAACATTTCACGGAGCTATATGCATTCAACTTAGTCTTATACACCCACCTACAACCAATGGGGCGCTTGCCCGAAGGACGCGAAACTAAAGTCCATATTTGATTCTTTTCAAGAGTTCCAATCTCAAATTATATGACTTTACTCCAGTGAGTATGTTGCACAGTAGAGGAAAAAGTAGTAGGATTCGATTTGGTATTAACAGCTGTAAGGAAAGTAGTGTGTGAAAAAAAAAAGCGAAATAAGAAAAAAAGGAAGAAATAGGGTATATCGTACTAACGGATATAGATTGTGTAACAGTGTACACATCGGAAGTGGAGTAAAGGATAGGACAATCAAAATCTAAATGGTGGGAGGGTAGTTTAATGGTGTGGTGGGGCCGGGAACGGCTAGGTAAGGAAGAGATAGGGTTTCTAACAGGTGCCTCCGGTTAAGTGGGTGAGGTAAAGAAAGGATCGACAGGTAGGAAGTAGGGCCCAATAAGCAAATGGTAAGGATGGCAGCCGGTGGGGAAGGGTCAGTGGTTGACGAGGGGTTGCCAGAGTTGAGTTGTCACAGAACTCCGACCACAAGTTGGGAGGGACTGGGAGTAAAGGAAGGTTCGGTAACTGGTGGGGGCAGTTTTGAGCGGGGTGATAACCAGTAGTAGGAAAAGGGTCGGAGTAATATGGGTTAGTGGTAGGATTTAGTAATTGACTAGATTGGATAAAAGGCAAAGGTGTAGAGGGATGCTTACGATAAGGAAAAATAGACTAATGAAAAGTGATGTCCCAAAAAATTATAATTTTTTGTTTTCCAAGTTATAAACACGATAAGCTTTGCGCTCAGCAGAATATCTAAGAAAAACACATTTTGTGTTACAGGGTTGAAATTTATCCCTACCGTCCTTCAGTATTTGGGCATAACAGAGGCAACAAAATACATGATGGTAATCGTAGGATGGCTCTACATTAAAAAATCGTTTAAAAAAGTATCACCGTTCAAGTTAATAGAAGGAGTGGGATTAATAAGATGGACTGCAGTCTGGATACACTCACCCCAAAATGAAATAGGGAGATTGGCATGGAAATGCAAGCAACGAGCAACATAAAGTAGGCGTTGATGCTTGCATTCCGCTACACCATGTTGTTGTGGTGTATCATTACAATTAAATTCATGTAACACCCCTTCAGAACAAAAAAAAAATCTTGAGTTTGATAACGAAATTCGGGACCATTATTAGTACGAACATGGCAAATAATAGTATTATATTAAGTACATGCCATGGCAAAAAAATAATAATAATGTAATGTTTCAGATTTATAGCGCATTAAGTAAATCCAAGAAAAGCGAGAGTATTCATCAACAAGCGTTAAAAAGTAACTAGAGCTATTAGAATAGGCAAACATATAACCAACTCAAATATCAATAAAACTCTATTAAAAATAACAGTACTCGCAATAAACGTTGAACACTTATTCTAGTATATTTTTCCTTCTCGCAAGCAACACAAAGAAAGTTATTATTAGTAATAGGTAAGGTAACAAATTTAGGAAGACAAAAACGAGACGGGTAACCTAGCCTTTGATGCCAAAGCTCATTGATTGAAGAGACTTGGAGTGCATTAGCATTAGAGGTAGGTGTTGGCTTGAAGTAGTAATGGTTATTCTTACGCTCATCCATTCCAATCTACGTCTGGGTGATAATGTCCTGAAAAATACAAATAGAGGATAAAAAAAAAAATAGTGAGATTAAGTTCTTTGGTTATTTGACTAACGGAAAGTAAATTGTATTTAAAGTCAAGTAAACATAGGATATTTTTTACAGTGATAGAAGGAGAAAGAGTAATGGAGCCAACGACTTGAACAAGTACGGAGGAGTCATTAGCGACATTCACAAACTTTGGATTCCTATCATCAAAACAAAAGTCTATAGTAAAAAGTGGGTAGGTAGACATAAATTGCGATGCTCCTACATCAATTATCCATAAATTAAGTAAAGAATAATCGGGAGAGATTATACCAACAAAGTTGCCGATAGAGGTAACCATAGTTTTTAGATGGGAAAGGTGCCAGTACTTTTTCCTTTTTTCTTTATGGAATTAAACTGAATTTTGAATCAACTTAGGATTAACTAGATAGCAGAGGCGCAACGGTAGCATAGCGTGACATAGGTTGTAAATTTGATCGGGTGACCAAGAGCGGCGAACAGGGGGTAGCAGCACTGCAACAAGGCTAGTGAGTTTCAGTGGAAGATGATCTGAATTTTTTATTTTATTTATATTTTTCAAAACTACAAAAAAATTCAGAAATTGGAGAACAATTACAAACAAATTTGGATCAAATTAGGGTTTAGGTAATGGCTCTTGTACCATCACAAATACTAAGAAGGGAACAATTATTATTAGCTTGGGAAAAAGAATTTATAAACTCTCCAATATATAAGGCAAACTATGGACCAACTAAGTAATAAGGCATATCACATACAATACACAATATATCATTGTTAACTTGATATAAATATTTATAATTTCAATAATTTAGAGGGTCATGTACATAACAAATCCTATTTGCCGTATATGTATGTTCTATATCAATCTTCACATAGATGGCAATAATGTTTTACATACAGCAGCATTACAGCTATTATGTCTATTGTCGGGAAAGCATGTTCGCAAATTGAATTTAAATCCCATCCACTTTGTACATAAGCTTTTATGTTTCTTTTTAGGTCATTGCAGTTGAGTTGACAAGTCAATTAAAGTGGACCATTTTATTTCTATGATCACTGTATGTAGCATTATCCCATTTTCTGAAACCCAGATGGGCAATGTATTTAATGTCACTCCAAACAGTGCCTTATTTCTCATGTCACCAAAAATAATCAATGTGAAGCTGCCACGAGAGAGTCCCCTGTAACTGTCAACATATTAAAAAATTGAATAGTCCCCATGAGGTTTTGAGATATCTAAAGTTACATTTTGCCTCCAAATTAAAAAACAAGGTTGACTTGTACGAAGAAAGATCATTTTACTATTTATTATACTATTTTATTATATTTATTTTGAAATTAATAATTATAAAAATTAGAGAAATGCTATCATATTTTAAGAAAAATATTTTTTATATATATGTAATTATAAAAAAAAATTAAGAAATAAAAAAAAAAATAGAGAATGAATGCAATAGAAAGGATAATTTGGTAATGTAAAGTGTAATTTTTAGCCTTAAAATTGATTTTCACTTTACCCCCAAAACTTTTGGGGTGAAGCAGGAATGGACCCATAGCTTATAAGTATAAAATTTATGAAAGTGGATGAATCTATATAACAAAAAAAAAAATAACACTTTAAATTTTATATTAAATTATAAATAAAAAAATATACACAAAAAATTTTGGTCTGAAAAAATTATGGGATGATTGTAGCCCCCTTTAACAAACTAATAGGTTCGTCCCTGCAACTTTGTAATGAAGGCAAATGATGAAAGAAAATGAACTCTATCGGCAAATAAATGTGACAACCTTGTGATTTACCAATCTAACTGAGGGAGGCACCATTTAGTCCTAGTAAACAAAGAAATGTACATCCAAAACAGTACTAACATACAACACCCAAGGAGGGCCCAGTTTTTAGCATCATGAGAAGGGGTTCCAGCGTTGTTAGAAACAAAGATCAAAGTTAAATTGCAGTTTCCATTGAGGGCAACTGTGCCCACCTCAAGGTTTCATCGGAAGAAAATAAATCTTTACCCAAATCTTTTTTGCTCGCAAATATTTAATCCTGAAACTTTCATCAAATACGAGATTTCTACAGAAAAAGAGGAACACCTCAAAAGCAAACACCTGAAAACTCCATAACAAAATCACACCAAACAGATCCTAAATTTTCAAGGATCGCTACTTATAGACATGAACAATAAGGTTAAATTAAGACTAGAAAACATTTTTAAGTTCTTCCATCAAATCATCTTTAACTGTTGAATCTTTTATGTCCAGCAATGATGCTCCTATCCACTAATTATATAAACAACATCCTAAAGCTACTAATTTTGGCAAACACAAACTAACCAATCAGTATCAACAAAAGATATCTCGTCTGTGTCATCCTACATCAGTTCTGCAGTCTATATCCACAAATTTCCACCATCTCAAATATCCTGTATGCACCACTTGTTATCGGAAATGGAATGAATTAAGTCTACTATCTTATATCACATAAAACTAGTCTTCTAGATTCCAAATGAAAAAGAAAAGCCTCATTGGTTTAGTAATTTCCATACACAACAAAAAATTGCTCATAAATTTAAACCTATGTCAATGATGGCCTTACCTTCAGGTTTTTATTTATGAAGGCCTTGGTGTTCTGTAGGCGGTACAAAAGTCGTCCAGGGGTTGCGACTAAAATATTTAATCCTTTAACGACCCGCTCTGCTTCTACTCTGTGAGCAGCACCGCCAATCACCAAACCAAGGGTTTGCGAATGGTTTTTCAAAAGGTTCTTTGCCACCTTATGAGTCTGCATCATTTATTGAGAAAATAAGTTCAGACATTCCAAGAGATGATGGAATTCAAATATGCCAAAATTGATGCAACAGTTAAAGTTGGGTTTCCTTTGTCACCCAACCACATGTATGAAAAGCTCAGCACCCATCACCTGATAAAGCATAGGTCAGTGCACATAGTTGTATCAAAACAATTCATCTAACAAAAATAATTGCATAGTCATCGCTAAAGAGGCCAATCTAATCTCTTCATTGATTTGTTTGTTGCACTTGTTGTCAAAGGAGAGCATGTTGCTTTTTTGGTTTACTTATCCAAAAGAAAAGTTAACTATATGGATGTCTTTACCTATGCAGCAACCTTGGTCTTAATAACACATAATTAAAATTTGCTCATCTCAGAAGCAAATGCATCAAACCAGAGTCGGCGGAGAAAAGACTAAGGTTTAGAGACAATGACTTAAATCACATTTTAATTTTGATAAGAAACATATTGTTTTATTGCAGATAAATGGTGTAGAATATATGATTATCCACCTATATAGTAGATCGGAAAAGGTAGTTGTTTAATTGTCAGTTTCTCACGACACCAAAGTAGGAAAATACAAAAGAATGCTTCCTTGTATCGCCAGCTCCCTGGTTGGACAAATTACAATTACCCCAGTTCCGTTGCGATGTGTGAAACGAATATTATACAATAGCTCTACAGCAGGTAAAAGAAAAGCACGAGTCCTTCCAGAGCCTGTCCTTGCAGCTCCAAGCACGTCTTTACCCTCCAATAATGGCGGAATGGATCAAGTGTGTATCTGTAATAGAAGATAATTAAGGACTAGAGGATTTCCTGGAGATATCGAACTTAAAGAAACGGATAATGACAAGACAAGTCAGACAATGCCATATAAGAATATCATGTCCCACTATCGTGGATACAACTGGAAAAGGATGGTAATCGTTTGATCATGGAATCTGTTTGAACAGTTTTTCAAAATATATTTTCTAACTCGAGATTTAAATAAAAAAACTTGTTTTGTGCTAGGTTTTGTGAAAGGATGTCTGAAGAATCTAGAGTGAAATGGCTTGCTTGTAATATGGTTTCCTTTTCGGGGTTGTATTAAAATAATGAGAGAGAGAGAGAGATTACCACTTCAAAACTGAAACCGAGGAGGATAGTAAAGAGTTTAAAGTTCTAAAAACATTCTATATGAATCCTCAAAATGGTCTTCTTTGTTTCTCGGTTTCCATGCTTACTTGTAAGAACCCGGTTATCAAGCAAGTTTCTAGTTTTGAAAACTAAGACTGGAAAAGGGAAAAAGCCTCGTACTAACAGCGCCCAACATTCTAGAGATCTGTATTCTTAGCATAAATGAAATCCAGCCAAGGAGAATCGACATTAAAAAAGACAAAAAATGTGGCTCAAAATTAGGTATGCCACTTCTTAAAAAGAAAAAGACTCTGAGGAAGCATAATTTTGTTTTCCATGTTTGGAAAAAGCATCGTGTTAGAAATTAATTAAAACTCTAAAATTGGGCTAGGGTTCTAATCGTTGATCACTGCAACAGTATCGATGCTCAAGCAAAGGTAAGCCAAGCAAGGTTTGTTGGTTCTAAGGTTGACTCGTCGGTAAACACGGTTTAACCTGCATTCTAACTTGACCTACTCACAAGCGGGCATTACACCCCGATGGCCGTCCTAAATATAAAACATATAAACTGACCAAACAAGCTAGCGGGGCTGAGGGGACTCCTGTAACGGTTGTTACACCATCGCCCTCCTCAAAAAAAACCATCTTTAAGTAACTTTAAGTAAAATCCAACTCAAGTTATTTAGCAAATACCAAATTCATCCTCATTGCACAGCCGATTGAGAATGGTTTTGTGCATCTTTTGCAAATTAAAAACGAGAAAAATAAAATAAGCATCCATGACAGTGTGATTTCTGCTCAAATCACAAATTATGGAGGATGTGAGCTCCAAATCATCGCCAACGAAATTTTGTTGATGCCTTCAAAAATATAAATATAAGGGAAATAAGGAGAGACAATGTTATAAATAATTATAAGTATTGGAATAAATTTTTTTCTATGACTATACTAGAAAATTAGCAAACTATTATATAACCATATTTGAAAATTAGTAAGCTAGGATAAGAAATTGCATATAATTACAAAGATGGTTACATATTTTAACAATACAACATACTAATTTTACAGACAATAATAGTATTAAAAAGAAAATGATAAAACATGTTTTGTTTCTTATATTTGCGAGTTCTATAGTAGTAAAAAAAACATCTGGTTATTCGAGAATCAAACCTGCTGTACAAGTTTTGGAAGCGAAGTCGAGGAAAAGGCAACTAGAGTCTCGATTCACAAATTCAATTAAGCTTTCGAAAACACATCGTAATGAATTAAGGCTATCCAAAAGAATAACTTAATGAGTAAAAGTTTCATGCACCGCCGAAATAAAAATTGGTACATATGCGGGGATTTAGAACAAGACCGCGTGCTTGTTTGATGATTATTTGGTGGGACCTACATGCTTGTATGCTAAAGTAATTGTTAAACCAACCAATTTTTACACCACCAATGTAAAAATTGGTACACAAGATGGATTTAGAGCATGACAGACATATAGCTAGTTTGATTATTATTTTCAAGACCTGCATGCTTAAGACATATGTGTCATGACCCATACTCTAAACTCTCACTTGCCTTTGAGTATCAATTTTTGCACCAACCAGCTTGTGGACCAATCATTACTTCAAGCAGTGGATAAACTTTTACTTAGTTGTCTGATGATTATTTGTTGAGACCTACGTGCTCAATGCATATGTATCGTGCTTTAAATCCTGCTTCCGTATCATTATTTTCGCCAACCCCGCCCCGCTTGTGTAGTAATCTAATTTTTACTCTAAAACTTATGATATACCAGAATTCATCTCCTTAATAGCATCGAGTGTCAACTCAGATATGGGCAGCGTCTCAAACCTGTCAGTGGTCATAATCCCAGACCCACTCTTCACCTTCTACCTCTCCAACTCTTCATCACTCTTCTTCTCTGTGGACTGTTTCTCTCTCTCCTCGGACCCCTCTCCATTGTTCTCTCTCCTCCGCTTCCGTTCTTCTTGTTGTTTGTGTCTAGGGTGGTCTGGTCAACGCTGGTCGCTTCGGTTGTTACAGCCATGGCTGACGGTTGATTGCTCTGTGTTTTGCCGGGTAGTCTACTATGTATATATTAATCTTGGGCTATTTTTTTGGCTATCAATTTTCTTAACGTTTGAATCTTTTCTAATTTATTCATTTTTTTTGTTAAATTATTCATATGTCTCGCCACAATTCACTCGTAACTATGAAATAGGTGATAATTGAGTGCTTGGAATGTGATATTATAGGTAAATCTGTGCAGGACCAAGAATCATAATCCAATTGAACCGAGTACTATGTAAATTAAGTTCTCTTTTAAGTAGATATGACTATTTGGATTGAGATTGTAACTAATTTATTAAAAGCATAAAATTGTAAATGATGTTTAACTAATTGAGCAGTATAATAAAATGAATTATCATCCATTTGTTGGCCACTAACCTATGATATTTTTTCGGTATTAATTTTATATCTAGAATGTTACTACTACTTCTGGAGTATATTATGGCATCTGTTATAACCGAAAAATTTTTTAGAATAATTTTTACATGTAACTTAATTGATTTTCAAATGCCTGAATCCTTTGATAAAGCTAAATTAATTTCCTGATTATGGTAACTATTATTAATTAGATCTTCTTCATTCTTAGTCATATAAGGTTCTTTTATAATAGTTTTTCCTTTTGAAATATAATCATTAAAGGTCTGTTTTAAAGAAATAAAATTTTCCTCTAAGGTGTCTATTCTATTTTCTAATTTTACCTGTCTATAAGAAATTTCTTTTATATTTTCTTTTCTATATATAGGTTGTTCTATATAATTTAAAGAAAATTTTAAAGCAAAATCTGCATATTTCTGTAAAACAATTGTAAGATTGAAATCTATTATCAATAATAAGATATTTTATATAATATAGGGGGTGCAAAAATAATAAATTGAGCAAAATAAAACGATACCAAATTTACGTGGTTCGGCAAAAAATGCTTACATCCACGGAGAGGAAATAATTTATTAACAACTCTCAAATAGGTTTACAACCTTTGTAACCTAACAACTTTCACAAACTCTCAGTGTTTGATGACAACACACTCTTGGTGGACATTCACACACACTGACATTTTTTGTTTCACTTTGGTGTGTCTAACCCTTACACAACCCACCCTTTTATACACCCATTATGGCATGTATCATGCCTTACTTCAACGTGAAATCTGCTTGAAGTTAGG
>MKEJ01041426.1:0-12135 GCA_001753735.1 Embelia ribes
ACATGGATTACCGAGACCGAGTTTTGCCAGTTGGATCCCGCTCTTTTGGATGCTTACCTTCACCAGGAGAGTTATTTTCAGCCAGGGAGAAATGATGGCAAGCGTGGTTATGGGAAAGTTTATTCCCGGAGATTATAATTAGTATTTATTTGATTTGATTTTATATTTTAGTATTTAGGAAGCTTTCATCTTATTATTCGTTGTTTCCTTTTTTTCATTAGTTGTTATTTCCTTTCATGTTTTGGCTTTTCTCTATAAATAAAGGGGCCAAACAGACTAATGGTTCACTTTTCATGATTGAATTGAATATTGAGAATATTATTTGCCCCCCTCTCTTCTTCTCTTATTTCCATTCTTCTCTAAATTCCCTCCTCTTTCTATAATATTTCTGAGTTCATTATTGATTAATTCTCGTATTCAATTCTACATCAAAATATAAATCGCGAATTAAGAAAGATAGAACCGAAAAAGCTTGTAACTTACCTTCCTCAGAAGTCCAGGTTTGTAAAGCCCTTGCACCTGCAATTCATCTACAGGAGCATTTTTTCCCTGTGCAATACTTTCAACCCTAAAAGTGTGGACCCCATAAACCGACTGCAAACAGCCTACAAACATCAAGATAAACCAAGTCAACAAAGATATATTTCACAATGTATAGAACGTAGGAAAAAAGAATGACAGGTCGAAGAAGTGATGTGTACAGTAACTTCAATTTGTATGCACTTTTTTACTGCTTTCTACCAATTATACTTGTAAGAGTTAATGATGTAGTCGAGTACTCACATATAAGTTCTAATTCAATACCTTGTTCAATGATGATATCAATCACTTGCGGTAGAGGTACATGCTTTTCTATCGTAACCACTCCCCAGAAGGGTATAAAGGAAGGTCTTGAAACCTTTAAGTACAATAAATAACATAAATTTAGCAGAACAATAAACAGTAAATTTTCCCTGACAAGAAAAGATCACACGTATAACTTACCTTATAAACTATTTCATGAGGAGTAACATAAAGTTTACGAGACGAAATTTCCTTCTTAAGTATGCATCTCCTAAGGGGCAAACACAGCAGCATTATGAGTCCGATTCCCCATGCTAAAACTAGTAGCAGGGATATCATAACCCATATTATGGTATCATACTGAACAAACTTTGTTGCCAGTTCTTCAAAAGATGCTGTGTAAAGTATCTGCTCTAAAGATTCCGCTTCTTCGTCTTCATTGAGATTCAATACAGGATCAGAGAGCAACAAATCCTTTGATGAACCAAATTTCGGCAGCACGTCTGTTCGGCCCGTCAACATTCTAAAAGTTCAAAAAGATTATTATCTAATATATGCTTTACCAAAACAGAGCCTGCTTTCATGGAGCGAAATATATAATTTGAAAATGGTTCCTTTATCAAACACAGATAAGGGATTCAAATAAAATAGTAGACCATAAATTGATCAAAGGCAGTAAAATTAGGGTTGAGTCCCTAATCTCAATGTTTTTTTATGGATATGTATTGTTTATTGATCTAAAAACAAATCAGTTAAGAAATAAAAGCAAAACTGGATTTCAGTTATTCTATGCTCTTTTGCATGCTTAGGTGAAGACATGTATGGACCATGGTCACCAAGCCCCCCATGGACTTCTGAAAATTAATACATTATGTTTGATACGGAAAATACAGAAAATAAAATTTTTCTTCAATCCCCAAAACCTCACAAACAACACCGTAAAGCATCAGTTCACCAGCGTAATCTATTAGTCTTGGTTGCAATTTTAGAGATCAGAATACAAACATTATATAACTTCACTAATATGGAGTATCTCTTTCATATAAAGACATTAAAAATTATCCACTTACCGACAATCATATAACGATAGATAAGACACTTATGTGATTATAAACTTATATCCCACGGCCATGGGTTAATCCTATTTCTAAGAAAAAGCTCAAACAACATACTTTTGTGCATGATTTCTTGTATGTATATCATAACTCTTGAGAAAAACATATTTAACCATGAATTATTTAACGGAATATAATTTTCTTGAAAGCTTTCTGGACAAAGTTGAGTTAGGATGCAAATCTATATATTTTCATGATACTTTTCACAACAATCAAATTGAAAATTAAAAAAGTTTGGTAGGATATGTACTTATAGGAACAGAGCAATGTAGAGATAGTAGGGGCTATAGCTATAGCCTTCATTATTTTAAAAAACCGACCTGCCATGCTATATTTTATTTTAGTATGAAACTGTTTTATATGTGGTCTCTCTCTAGCCACACATAATTGAAGTTTAGCCCCTCTTATATGCCTCCACCAATGTGTACTTAAAAATTCACTTTATTTCAATTGATGTATATACAACAAGACAACATACAGAAATAATATATATACCACAAATAAGGGGTGTAATTGGTGTAATAACCAACTAATATAAGCTAGCATGAATTACACTTATGTTGAGAGTTGATAAATATAAAAGATATACAAATTGAAGAAAAAAACGTCACTGTTAGAATAAAAAAATACAAGACTAGAGAAATATGAAACCGGCTTATCTTTTGTGATGGTCGGGCCTCATCTTTATATAACTGAAAGACATCTGTACATAATGATCTCCATTAATGAGGAATACAAATGTTATAGAAACAAGATCAAAGTCTGTAAAAAATAATAGGAAACAAAAGTTGGTAAATATGGTACTGTATAAACTTATAATAAGAACCGATCTCGTAAGTATGGTAATTATCGAGACTTGATATCTTTTGATACGTTAACACGCTCCCACAATCTCAACGGTAAGGGACAAACGTTGAGATTGAACACTATAGAAGTAAAGTGAGAAGCGACAATTGGTTTGGTGAACCCATCTGCGAGTTGATCCTTGCTAGAGAGAAACCGAACCTCAAAGGTCTTGTCTACGACACAATCGCGAACAAAATGATAGTCGATTTCTATATGTTTTGTGCGAGCGTGGAAAGCTGGATTAGACGTCAGATACATGGCGCCAATGTTGTCATAATATATGATCGGGGACCAATAAGGTGGGATGCCGAGTTCGGCCAGTAAAGAGCGTAGCCAAAGTAATTCGGCAGCAGTATTAGCCACAACATGGTATTCAGATTCCGTACTGGAGCAAGAAACAGTTGGCTGCTTTTTCTAGGACCAAGCGATAAGATTTCGGCCAAGGAAGATACAGTACCCAGTAGTAGAACGACGGTCATCAGGACACCCTACCCAATCTACATCGGAATAAGCATACAGATCTGTAAAGTTGTCCTTGCGTAATAGTAATTCAAAGTGAGTTGTATGTTTGAGGTAGCGAAAAATACGCTTAACAACGGTCCAATGAGGAATGCGTAGTTGATGAAATTGACAGACCCGATTCACGGCAAATGATATGTCTGTACAAGTGATAGCTAAGTATTGTAAAGCACCAACGGTACTTCGAAATAGTGTGGGGTCATCAAACATGGGGCCATCAAAACTACTCAGTGCAGCAGAGGAGGCCATAGGTGAGGTAACAGGTTTGGCTGCTAACATATGGGTTCTCTTGAGTATAGATTGTATATAATGTTGTTGTGTAAGAAAGAGGCCTTCGGGTAAATGAGATGTTGTAACCCCAAGAAAGTAGTTCAAAGGTCCCAAATCACGAAAAGCAAAAGTATCATGTAATTGCCTGTTAAAGTGAGAGACAGCTGAATGAGAGGATCCGGTGACAATAATATCATCAACGTACATAAGAATATATCGATGATAACCAGAGGTGCACAAAATAAATAATGAAGGGTCAGATTTGCTGTTATGAAAACCAAGAGAATATAAATGTTGACTGAGACGAGAGTACCAAGCCCGGGGTGCCTGTTTGAGGCCATATAAAGAGCAGCGAAGCATACAGAGATGATGTTGAAATGATGGATGAGTAAAGCCTAGTGGTTGTTGCATCTATGCATCTTCCGTAATGTCGCCATGTAAGAAGGCATTGCTGACGTCCAGCTGAGAGATAGGCCAACCTGAAGAGACTGCAAGAGAGAGAACCAAACCTATAGTAATAGGTTTGACCACCGGAGCATATGTATCTGCGTAATCCACACCCTCATGTTGATGGAACCCTTTAGCAACCAAACGTGCCTTATAGCGCTCAATCATACCATCTCACCCGCCGTTTGATCTTGAAAACCCATTTACAACCGATGACATTATACCGAGGTGAAGGAGGAACAAGAGTCCAAGTTCCGTTAAGTAAAAGGGCCATAAATTCCTCATTCATGGCCTGGCGCCAATGAGGATGTTTGGCCGCCTCCGTAAAGCTAGTAGGTTCCACCTCGTGGTCCGAGGCATGGGCAACAAAAGTTTGGGGCATGGGCCACTGAATGCTACCATCATGAAATAGTTTAGGTTTCGAAATATTGTTGTGTGACCGTGTGTACATGACATGAGTACGAACCGGAGGAACCGATGATATATTTGGTGCCGGTGTCGTGAATGGGATACGGTGATTGGGCTGGCCCGAAAATGGGCTCGTGCAAGGAATCGGTGAGCTGGACTGGAAAGGATCAGATTGAGTATTGATGGGTGGACGGGAGGGTAGTGTGGTGGTGCCTAGTTCGGGCGGTCTAGGGCTAGGAGTTGGGTCGTGGGAGATCAGGGATGGTCCGAGGCTGGAAAGTAGGTTGGCTGAGAACTGGGGTAGGCTAGTGTAGTGGTGTATGTGGTGGTGAGTTGCTGGAGATGGGTCGGGGTTCGGATGAGTTGTGCTTAAGGAGTTTAGGCCGAATTGGAGAGGGCGATGGGGTGATTTTAGACTGGATTGAGAGACAAGGGGTCGCCTATTTTGTAGAAGAGGGGAGTGTGGCTGTGTGGACGTGGAGATGAGGGATAGGGCTGGGTAATTGTATATTAGGAAGTGCTAAATTGTGAGTTTCAGAGTGCATAAGGGGTGCTAGGTTGGGGTGTTTAAATGGGAAAAAAATTTCATCAAATGCAACATGTCGTGCCAAATATACGCGGCCGGACTTAGGGTCTAAACAACGATAACCATGATGCGAAAGACTGTAACCAATTAGGACACACGTTACAAATCGTTGTTGCAATTTATTTCGATTGTAAGGGCGAAGAAAAGGCCAACAGGCACCGCCAAACATACGAAACATTGTATAATCGGGTTGTTTTTGGAATAATTTTTGATACGGAGAAGTAGATTGTAAAACAGGTGTTGGTAATCTATTTATTAAGTGACATGCCGTAAGAAAAGCGCCATCCCAATAACGTGTGAGAACCAAACTGTTGGCAAGCATAGCAAACCCCGTTTCGACAATATGTCGGTGTTTGCATGCCACTACGCCATTTTGATGGTGTGTGTGAGCGCATGTAAGATGATGGTTAATACCTTGAAGACGTAAAAATTTATTTAACGACCGATATTCGCTGCCCCAATCACTTTGAACAAAGATTATCTTTTTGTTAAGATGTCGCTCAATGAGTATTTGAAATTGTTCAAAGATAACTGTAACATCCAATTTATTTTTAAGAGGATATAACCACGTAAACCTACTAAAAGCATCCACAAATGATACGTAATACAAATTACCATTACTAGAAACAGAAGGCGCGGGGCCCCAAACATCAGTATAAATAAGTTCTAGAGGACAAGATGCTTTAAAATCACGAGTTGGAAAATGAAGTCGATGGCTTTTGGCCTGTTGACAAGAGTGACAAATAGAATAATGATTTTTATTCAAAACAGGAAGGGAAAATTGTGAAATAACTTGCTTAACAATCCGAAGTGTTGGATGTCCTAAACAATCATGCCATTTATTAATGGTAGCAGCAAAGTTAGATTGTGCAGTGTAAACCTCCTTGGTAGAAGGCCAAGCATAGAGTCTGTCCCTAGTCCGACCGCGGAGTAAAATAGTCCTCGTTGCTAGATCCTTAACAAAAAAGGAAGATGGTAAGAATTCAATAGAAACTTGGTTATCTCGTGTGAACTAACAAACAAATATAAGGTTTTTACGTATAGTAGGGACATATAGTAAGTTATTAAGTGTAAAGGTTGTATTGGGGGTAGTAAGAACGGATTTACCGGTATGATGTATAGGGAGCCCATTCCCGTTCCCCACTTGAATCGAATCGGGGCCGGTGTACTCATGCGCATGCAAGTTGAGGTTGGTAAGATCCGGTGTCAAATGATGTATGGAACCAGAGTCCGGGTACCAAGTCGGATCAATCGAAGATGAGCTACTGGAAGCCAAAGCATTAAACCCTGAATTTGAAAGGCCTGAGGTTCTAAAATTAGTAAGGCGATAACACTGCAGGGCACCATGACCCAGTTTGTTGCATATTTGACATACCACCGAGTTGGGAAGACGAGAAGGGCCGCGATGGTTGCCTGAACGTCGGCCAGTCCCGCGGGTATTGGGCCCGCTGCCACAGCCAGCCCGAGGCTGATTTGAGGTCCGGGTTAGAACCGATGGGTTGGGCCGTGAGCCTCCTGGTGTAGCCCGTGCAGTTGACGGTGGCAAGTCACATCGGGATGACGGACAACTATATTTGTTGTTGGATTTCCAAGGTCTAGAACAGCATTGTGTCGGTCTTTTCGGGCTTCAAATATGTACAAATTTTGAACCATTTTATCATATGATAACAGAGGAAAGTGAGTAGTAATGGACACTACCGAACTATCATAGTCACTCCCGAGACCGGAGAGAATATAGGTAATAAGTTTAGCTTCTAAGATGGGTTGTCCAGCTTGGGCAAGACGATCCCGAAGTTTTTGAGCGTCCTCGATATATTTGTCCAGACTTTGGTCATTCTTCTACATAGTGGCTAGAGAATGTCAGGTGTTGAGAACACGAGCAACACTTTGTGAAGCGAAGAGCTTCTCAAGACGAGTCCAAAGGCCATGTGATGTGGTCTCATTAACCACATAGGATAAGATGCTCTCGGTAAGAGACGATATGAGAGCCAACAGTATGATTTGGTCTTGTCGGATCCAATGGTCAACAAGCAGGTCTAGTAGACCAACAGGTTGAGTGCGCGGTGGGCACGGGTGAGTCCCGTCAATATACCCGAACAAGAGTTGTCCACGAAGGTACGGGACGAGTTGAGCGCGCCATAATGAGAAGTTTTCTCGATCCAATTTGATGGTCAAAAAATGTTGTAGGTTGATGAGGTTTGCAAGGGCAAGTGAAAGAGGATTTAGGGTTGTTGTATAGGATTGTTAACTTGTGGAAAAAAAGGACGAGAATGGTGGTGGGGTGAGATTTTGGCTTGTGGGATTAAGGCCAGTAGAGAGAATTGGTGATGAGAATGGTGGTAAGGTGATATTTTGGCTTGTAGGATTAGTGCCAGTAGAGAGAAATGGTGAATATGTGGTTGGTCCAGCCATTATGGAGATTGCAGAGGACATGGTAGGCCCAGCTATGGGATTCGAAGGATCGAGAACGACGTTAGTCTAGTGCTCTGATACCATGTTAGAATAAAAAAATACAAGACTATAGAAATATGAAACCGGCTTATCTTCTGTAATAGCCAGACCTCATCTTTATATAACTGAGAGATATCTATACATAATGATCTCCATTAATGCAGAATACAAATATTATAGAAATAAGATCAAAGTCTGTAAAAAATAATAGGAAACAAAAATTGGTAAATATGGTTCTATATAAACTTATAATAAGAACCGATCTCGTAAGTATGGTAATTATCGAGACTCGATATCTTTTGATACATTAACAATATTTTACTCGACTGGTTTTGTACAAATTTTATTATTTTTTACATCTCTATACAGGTCACGGAGGCCTTCCATCTCCTCTAGATGGTTCTTATGATATTAGAGACAAAGATTCCCAATTTTTTGACTTGTAAGACGATTTGGCTATCTAATTAAAGATTTGGCTTTTGCTAGAAAAGAATCACCTTGATTTTGAATTATTCAAAGAAGTAAGCTTAAGAACATCAACCGACCATTGTCAAGCAATTCATTAAATACATCATTTGCAATAATGGCTTCATCTTGACCAAAGAAGTTGGTCCGAGTGGAAAGGATTCTAATAGTTTAAATTGAGATATTGATTTTAAGTCTAAATGAATGCAATAATCTTCTTAGGAGAGGTTTGCACTACGGTACCCGATCGTAACTTAGAGAATTAATCCTGAATAACTAAAAGACATGGGGATAAATTGGGAGAAAAAAAAAAATAGCGTCTTCATCTTCAATGTAAATAAGCTCATTGTCAATGGTGTGTTTATTGAATAGGCCATTGACAATGTCAATTTCATCTAGATAGATTTATTTTGATAAATAATTTAAATATATATATGATTTTTAATAAATAAGCTAAAAAATCGGTTGATTTTGGTACTTTACTCTCATAAAAAGATTGTCAATTTGAAAATTTATTGACAGACTTCTTTGTAGGATAATACTCCTTATCACTAAATTATGACAACAATTCAACAAAATTTTGTTCATTCTTTTTCTCTTACCAAAAATAGTTTCAGATTCTGTAAAGTTTTTTTTTTTTTTTATTTCTGGAGATAATTGCACTTGGGATCTTGACCGAGACAAAACTTCATTACTAATTAGAGAATTTTATAAACAACAAACATATTCCATTTTATCATTTATAGTTTTATATCGTACGATTGAGTGTAGACATTACACGGGATGATATAATTCATTGAGCTAAAATAATCCTAACAGCTATAAAATATAAGAAGATTAGCAATAATGGTGTACATATCTACAGTCTAATAGAGCGTACAAACTTTACTATAGCGGCAGTTTTTGAGTTGCTATTTATTTTAAAGATAAGATAAAAGCACGGGATGGTGGCATAGATGAGTAGGTATAATTTGGACACATGATTGTTAGTATTTGAATCAGTTTTCCACAAATTTAACTAACTCATACTTGTTTGTTTTCCTGATTATAAGCTCTAATTTTTTTTTTACTGTAAAAGTATAACTGTGTATTGTTGTTTAACTTTTAAACTAAGATGATTTGTATCCATTTTTTTTTAATAAAAAGTAATTTTAGAAATATTGTTATAATATAATTGCTATCAATCTAAGATTTTTTATAAATTTTAAAAAATTTAACACAAATAAATATAACATTTTAAAAATATTATCATATTAAGATTTCTACCAAATCTAAATTTTAATTTCTTCTTAAAATTTTATAAAAGGAATAATAAAAAAATAAGATATCATTAAAAATTAAATTTGTCAAAAATAATTCTCTCAAAGGTCAAAACTAAGAATATAAAAATAAAACACTCCGCACAAAACACTCAAACAGCATGGGCCCCACCTAGTATGTGTTTACTGTTACCTCAGGCTTAATTTTCAAATTTAAAAGATGTATTTTTTATGATAATAAAAATTGTAAAAAATATATAAGTATTGTATTATTATTGTAATGACATTTTTATCTAGTGTTGTAGTTTAAAATATGGTAAAAAATTCAAACGGACAAGAAATTAATGATGGGAAAAAGGAAGTCAAGAAGTTACAGTTCGAGCCAAATCTTTAAGGTTGATTTTTAGCTTGTCCGACCGGTGTCTGGAGGGTCAGAGTTGCTGAATAGGTCACCGGACCCAACATGGCAGAGTTTCAATTTGAAGACCAAAGTGTTGAAAATTCTAAGGCAAATTCACTATGTCCAACAACAGTTCGACAGATTGTCCGTCATCAGACAGGCAACTCAGAGCCGCAATGCCAACAAACAGTCTTATCTTTGAAGGTCAAAAAGTACAACTCACGATGACTCAATGTTTTCATCCTATGGCAGGCCTAGGGCATGCTTTGTCTGGTGTAAGGCAGATTTAAACACTCTTTGTCCCTCCATCGAAACATCTCTTGCAACTTCATTATCTCACAAGCTCAAAAAGCCAAAAGCTTGAAAATTCAAGAATCGCCCCTTTGGTTTCATACTTGTATAAATCTTATAATTTCAGTTTAGACAAAAGGGTTTGAGTGAGGATTTCATTTGTTTGTAATCTATCTTTATACTTTTGGAATAAGTTTGTAAACTTCCGGTTTTTTTCGAGAGAGTTTTGGATTGTTAGAAAGGAATTACACTCGGGTTGTGAGTGTAAATTCAAATTAGGAACTTGGGAATTTTAAGGTGTAATGGTTTCAAGTAATACCCAAAAATCTACTTGGAAACGGTTTAGGTTATGACTAGTAACATAAACCGATCCTTTAAGGTGTAAGTTTATTCACCATACTAAAGTTAACTCAAAGGGAAAACTTGAAGAAGTGGGCATAGGATTTTGTCAATTCATGATCAACAGAGTTATTATCAAACTACTATATATCGTCGTTCATTATATTTCTTTCCTTACTTTAATTTTTTGCAACTTTATATTGCTCATACAAGCATCATTCATCATACTTTCACCAATGCTTTTATATAAACTTGAGGGAAAATATTTTTAACTTGGTAAATTTAAAAAAAAAAACTAATCCCTCCTCCCTCTCCCCCTTCTTGTTTCGTCATTTGGGTCAACATATAGATCTATTTCACGGATATAATTTTATAATATTTAAAAATGATATATTCAGACCCATAAGTTAAATAGGAAAATCGTGAAGTGGCTATAATCTAGGATTTTTTTTGGAATTATAGGCAAAAACAAACCCTCATCACAACTTTTTATGCTGCTAAAACACAAGAAAATAACGGTTAGCAAATAGACAAAAATGAAAGGAGTAAGAGAACAAGAATTGGAGGTAAAAAAAGACAATGTCATAAGAACTAAGGTATATAGCTAAAAAAAAAAAAAATTAAGCTACTAGTGGAAACTTGTGGGGGATAAATCGAAGTTGTCATCTTTGATTTAATCTAAAAATTTATATGTTTCCGAGTGCACATTGGTGAAGGCTACAATGATGTTTCACCATCTAAGATTATAAAAAATGATTGCTTAAATGTTTCACCATCTAAAAAATAAATAAAAATGGTTACTTGTTTTATTTTTATCTAGTGGATAGTGATCTCTAGATTAATATTGTGAAACCTCGCCTCTAAAACCAAACATCAACACATGAATAAACATAATTATAATAAACATTTGATAGAACTGTAATAAATATTTCAATCATAATCTCGAGTTAGGCCTTATTATCATGTTTCTATGTTCATATATCAAATTCCAATAATCCAAACCAGCAATTTATGTCTGTCTGAATGAATAAGGAAAAAACTAATCATAAGTAAACTCCCAACGATCTCGAGTAAGGTTCGGCTGATCTAGTCCTGGTGTCCCTGACCTCTAGCTTTCGGGCTTGCTTGGCGTTTTTATGCAAAACAGATAAGAAAAATGGGCCAAGCAAGTATTAGTCGGAATGAGCCAGAAATTTCAAATAACAATATGTGAGACACGACTGAGCATAATTAGTAAACAAAGTATATAGTTGTAGATTGGCAAGCCAGTACATAAGCTCAAACATAAGCATATATGAATAGCTGTCAATAAATATGTAAATAACTGCAGTCGACAAAAAGTCAGTGAAGGGACTCAACATCATATCTCATCATCATATGTGTACAGAAACATAGCACTAAACTAACAACAAAATGATGGGATGCTTGACATCTGCCCTGCTATACTGGTATAGTTGCGGTGGAGTGTTTCTGTTTGCTATCACGACAATACTATTCCTGGCCATTTTGGATACCAGCAGCCTAAAATAAATATCAGTCTTGGTCATTTAGGAAACCAGCAGCCAAAACAAAATATCAGTGACTAAAGGAAAACAAACACCATAAATTATATATATAAAAACTCTGTTTTATCCTTCGTGCTCAAGTCTTATTTACGAATGAAATGTATAGAGTAAAATTACTTATCTTTCAGTTCTAGAGAAGTTTCTAGTTCATCCATATCTATCCCTAATGATTAAATCTCAATCTCAAGTGAATTCTTTAGATAAAAACTACTTAAGTTTAAAAAAATCTCATTCTTCTATTGCGTCATTAATTTATAAAAATTTAGTCATCCTTAATATAATTTGGAACTACTAAAAAAAACTTGTAAGACATAAATGTTTTGTTTTAAGAAAACTTCTCATTCAATATCATTTCTTCTTAACTTTTATTAAAAAAATATGAACAGTAACC
>MKEJ01041428.1:5906-16681 GCA_001753735.1 Embelia ribes
AATGGGATTTCTCTCTTTTTTCACTGAATCAGTGAAGTTACGTTCTGTATGTGTTTCACTCAACATTGTTGAATTGTGTTTCTACGTGAACACTTGCAAAGTTAACTAGTCAGCTCTGTGTTTGTCTTTTACTTCCGCTGTGCTCCTTACAAAGAGTTATTATTTTCTTTTTCACCTCATTCCCTGTTGCTATGGATGGTTTGGGTTGTTTTTCAAAGTGGGATGAAGGAAGGGCCTTGGCCAATGTCTTTGCATTATGTAATGAAATGGATATAATATGAGCGGTTGAGTGGTTTATCTTGTTATACTCTGACAAACATGTTATGATTTACCTGTTAGGCTATTATTCAGCTGTATACGAGCATGCAATGTATTGGATTATTTTGACATAATATCACTTACAGCGCTGACTTGCTTGATAGAAGTTGGCTTTGTTTTCCGCTTGCCTGTTTCCCATTATCAAGCTATTAAACTTTGGTCCTAAAAATTGTTTCTGATGGATATCTTTGTATATCGCTCAGAAATAATATCAAAGGTTTGAAAATGCAAATTTTTCATATTTTTAATGAACTTTAAATTTTGAAACTGAATTAACAAATGCCAATATCTTTCTTCTATCTTATTCCTTGTGTTTAATTTTAGAGCGATAATGACTTGCCGCCAATGGCTGCCACTGTAGGTTGGTCTGGCCCCGTGACCTTTGCTATGTTCGTTATTGGCGACGAAATGATGATGGGAGTTATGGTAGTATCTATCAAATGACCTCTCTATGTTTGCCTTCAACTTCTCCTATCCTGACACTGACACCGATAATTTTCTTGCATTTTGATGCAGTTGTATTATTCCGATCCAGAGAGCATCAGAACTGTGGTCCACAACCTGGTTTTGTGCGCGCCTATGTTGAGAGTCGTTTGCAATTTTATTTTATTTTTTACTATTACTGTTACTATCTTTTTGCTAAGGCTTAACTCACTTTCTTCCTCTCCATATTGTTGTATCAATCAATCTTAGTAGGAATGTATTCTATATTTTGCTTAGGTGGAGGGTTCAACATATCCCCCCTTAAGCCTCGGAATGGGAGACCTAGAACACAGGTTCAACACCTTATGCAAATTGATCCGAAAGGGTGGGGTGTGGGCTATATTCCGTCATTTCAGCAACATTGTCTCTTTCAGATGCTAAATTGTGTTGCTGGTGAGTTTTTTCCCTTTTGTATTTAGTATAGTTTTGATGCCAAGTGAGATTTTGCCATTACATTGCTTTGATAAAAGTTTCAACTTGTAAAAGTCTTATATACCATATGGTGATGCACTACTTCTCATATCTGGTGAGAAGTATTGCTCCTAGCACTGAACCAAGATTTGTTGTCATACCAAGGGTTTTAGTAAGTTTATAAAATCTCATTTGTACAGCAGGCTAAAACAAAGTTTATCAGCATCTTTAATGGAGTACCAGTACCATTTTCACTTGAAAAATTCCTTTCCTTGTAGATACCATTTCCACAGGTCTCCTTGACCATGGGAAATACCTTTTATCTGTTGTTTTTTCTTTTTCTTATTGGAAATTTTAAGTTCCTTTTTTTTTGTGGTTAATTTCCTGCCACCAATGACTTTGAGGAGTCAATTGTTGTAAAATTGAGCATAAGTTGGTCCAAGGGAGAAAAGAAATAAATAAACATGTAAAGTTCTCATCTTAAGGTTAATTTTATTTTGTGAAATTATAGTTGCGGTCTTGATGGACTTCTAATTTTCTCAATAGTAACAAGTCTTATAGTTTTCTTCTTTATTTCTTTCTTAACAGGACTTCGTGAATACTTCTCACAAACAGATGAAAGGAGCGCTCCCCCAAGAATCCCTGTTATGGTTAACATGACTTCAGCTTCAGCATCTTCTAAGAGTCATCAAAATCTCAGGGCATCTGCCGTCCATCGCAGTACCCCTTCTCTAGACCAAATTAGTGCTGCAAATAAGAATGCCATGTTGATGGATGAATTCTCCGATGAGGATGATGATTTCCAAATGCCCGACCAAGAGGTTTGCTCTATCCTGTACATGTGATATAGGTTGATCTTTTTCTTTTACTATTTTCTCAAATCTTCCTTTGAACTTTACAGGCAAGCTCATCTAACTTCGAGGTTGAAGTCACAAGAACTGGTATCTCATTAGACCATTTGTTTTTCTTCTGATGGTCTCATTTGCATGAGATCCGTGACCTAATACCAAGTAGGAACTGGTATTGACAATTTATTTTCTTGCATTGAAGCTCTAGAAGGAGAATGCGCTGATGAAATCGATTTGTCCTGTTTCTCTGGCAACCTACGACATGATGATGGGGATAAGAGTCGCGACTGTTGGAAAGTATCTGATGGGAACAACTTCAGGGTTCGTGGGAAAAATTTTTGTTATGATAAATCTAAGGTCTGATGGTTCTTCTCTTTCCCTTGGACTGTGAGATATGTGACCTCATAGGCTTTGATCTTAATTCGCATTATTTACCTGAAGGTTCCTTCTGGTAAGCATCTTATGGAACTTGTTGCTGTTGACTGGTTCAAGGACACGAAACGTATGGATCATGTTGCTAGGCGCCCTGGTTGTGCCGCACAAGTAAGTTTAAGTTTTAAAGATTAAACTTTTATTCATGTGGTATTTTCAGTTTTTCCCTTCCTTTTACAGTCTTCTTCCTGTTTCAGTCGCTTGATGACTGTTTTGCATGCATCTTAGTGTTATGTTATCTCCAGACTTATACATTCTGACAGAAGACCATTTCAATGGTCTCCTCAGTCCACACAATGAAATTCTTCGTTTCTCTCTTAGATACATGTCTCTCATTCAATTTCATTTCTTTAACCTGAAAGCTTTTTCAGGATTGGTGCAACATGAAAATGAAACATTATAATTACACTACATTGAAGATCTACGTGCATATTGGTTCGCTATGTATTTATTTATTGGTTCGAAAAACTTGTGTTCCTTTTTGGTTCAACATCTGCTTGAAGCCTTGTCCAAAAAACAATTTAAATTTCCAGTTAGTCCTAGAAATCGTAGGTCAGATCCATGAATTAGTTTCAGTTCATCAAGCTGCATCATAGGTCTGATCTATAGATTAGTTTCAGTTCAGCATGTTGCATCTTAACAAGAAAAGGTTGAATTTGCATTCTGATGGAAGTCATGACCAACTTCCAAACCATCTGAGTTTTTCCCACCTGTTTGCTTGGTGTGTCTTATCTTAAGAATAAATATATGTTGCTGTACTTGTCTCCAAATGCGATAAGTTTATGATAAAAAGCAGCATGTTATTGATTGCTTTACTTTTGAGCTTCAACTTGATTCTATAGGTTGCTTCGGAAAAAGGATTCTTCACCATAGTCATAAATATTCAAGTAAGTTTTATTTTCAGAAGTTGTAAGTTTTATTTTCAGAAGTTGTTTATTTAGATGGCTAGAGTTTTTATTTGATGGATCCAGAGGGTAGAAAAAAGAAATGATTCCATGCTTTTACAGGTTCCTGGTTCGACAAACTACAGTATGGTTTTTTATTTTGTTACAAAGAAATTGGTACCTGGATCTCTTTTGCAACGGTTTGTTGATGGTGATGATGAGTTCCGCAATAGTAGACTGAAGCTCATACCATCAGTTTTTCAGGTTTGTTTGACTCTGTTTCTATTATCGCTTTATTTGTATGGTGGGATGGTGGATACCGGTACTCATTTCCAAGATTACCAGCATTGAAAACTAAGCATTTTTGTTAGGTACAGTTTTGCTTTAGTCTTTCGCGCGTGTGAGCATATACCTTTCACAATGTAATTTGAGTAGGGATACTTTTACCCGTTCAAATTCTGGTTATATTGTGTCTAGAAATGGAATTTGTAGTGAAATGACAATACCAGTTAAAGAGCCTTTTTGATATTTTAGATTATGTCAAGATGCATTTGCTTCTTTCAGAATGTGGTAATGACTTTAAAGCTATAGGAAGGAAAATATAAATTAAAAATAGGTACAACGTACGGACCAGATGCTTTTTTGAAAAATAGAATGCTCAACATTTTGTACTGTCCCTTTGCTTCTTTCAGAATGTGGTAATGACTTCTAAAGCTATAGGAAGAAAAATAGAAAAATTAAAAATAAGTACAACGTGGCATGGTTTCTATTCTTTTTATGTTTTTAATGGAATGATTCGTTCAGGTTGAATTGGAATACAAATTTGTTTTATGGATATTCAAAACTTTATGAACCCTTTTGGGACATGTTAATATTTTGCTCGGTGATGTTGTAGGCTTACAATAATAAGCAAATGTTTATTTGTTGGGGAATAATTGGCCCATAGCAATTAAGGGTACAACCAAATATCCTGCCCAAGATCTTAATAACGCGGAAGACAAACATACATGCAGGTATACATAGCTATTAGCCAGAACAAAAACAAACAACAACACACAATAAGCAGAAAGTGCATGAAGAAATAAAGAACACCAGGATGTAATGGGGTTCACTCAAAGGCTACGTCCTCCAATTATTTCATTGTACTAAAGATTACAATCACTATGAAATAATTCCCACCACAGTCTATGAAGAGTCTCCCAATTCTCCAAACGTGCGAATGCACCTAGTTCCGAGGAATTTTGACCCGAGAGAATTTCCTATTCCGAGGAACGTGCCACTCTCCACCTCACTAAATTTTTTTATTGATCATGAAGCCTAGGAATTTCCCTTGTTATAGCCCTACTATGCACCTATCTTCAATGACCTAGTAGCCCTACTATACACCTATCTTCAATGACCCAGGAGACCAAGAAATATGAGAATGGACACCTCACTTCTCCTACGGTCTCACTATGAGAATCCATGAGACACCCCTCAATTTATGGGACAACCCGCTACAGGTGAGAAGAAGAACAACCCCTTCACCATGAGCAAAGCTGCCATATAGAGACTCCCTTGAAAAGATACCCTTTATGAGACTCTTTGCTACAATCATACAATAAACACAGCCCCAGGTGTGTTTATATGGCCTGAAGAGTGTCCTAGTTCATGCAGGAAACAAAATCTAATCAAATCCCGAGTCAGAATAAGAAACAGCCTGCTACACCACCTCTCAACATTTAGCGTTCGAACGGTGATCCGACTCTTCGAATGGTTACCACGTTTGAACGTCCTTTACCACGTTTGAAGTTTGAAAGTTTAAACGGAAGAAGGAATTTTCAGGCATCAAACCTCAGTGTGTTTCAAAAGAAACATTCCCAAAACAGCACGTTGAGGAGTTGTAGATCTTTCCCCAAACCCCATAGCGCTCTGGATTTGAGTCAATCTCCCAACTTATTTCTCTTGGACATTGAGCAAATGAAAAACCCTTAGTGTTTGTTTTAAACTGAAACTTTCCTGTGTATATCGAATGAGCCAAACTTAAATTTTGTAGAAACCACCAAATTCAATATTACCTTTATCGCTTGGTAGCCAGATAACAAAAGCCCCTATATCCAAAGGTCTCACAAGCAGTCAGATGCAACTTGTCGAAATGCATTCAGGGACAAATAGATACATGCATTTAGGGACAAATAATGCGGAAATTTTTGGGATTATCTTTCTTCTTTTCATCTCGGTGTGCTCATTACTGGGTTTCTTTTCTTTTCTTTTCATTATTTATCTTGTGTATTTATTTTCACTGGGTTGGTGATCATGTAGGGTTCCTGGATTGTACGCCAGAGCGTCGGAAGCACCCCTTGTATACTAGGAAAGGCAGTAGACTGTCACTACATCCGTGGTCCCAAGTACTTGGAAGTAAGTCTCTTTAATCGGGCATTTTCTCCAGTGATTTTGAGCTGACGTCAATTATGTTTGGCTTGACAAGGAAAGAGCAAGAACTGAATAATGTAATCAATGCTTACTTAAACACTTGTTTTGTCCCTTTTCGCTAGATTGATGTTGATATCGGTTCTTCGACGGTGGCTAATGGAGTTCTGGGACTAGTAATTGGTGTGATGACATCGCTGGTTGTTGATATGGCTTTTCTTGTACAGGTATGTGTGTTGACTTTCCCAGAATTTATGCCGTGAAAATGCTTGAGGTAGAATAGTCCTATATTGCCGGTGATTTAAACTATAACCTTGTATGTGAAGTCTGATTAAATCTCCTTTTATCACATTTATATTCTCTAATATCTGGGAACTTGTCTTACTGCAATCTGGATAGATGGTGGAAAATGCGTCTAATGTGGGCCATTGACTAGAGCACATTACAGTAAAATAGCTATGGCGAACTAGTACCTACCTTAAAACATTAACGCTCGTAAAGATTTGGTCCAAGTTAGTAGTGTTGGGGACGAGGTATCGGTACCTGCAATATTGGTGGGTATAGGTCAGTTAGGAGAACAAAAGGCCCCTTAGTTGTTACTTCGACCATGAATGTTGTCATTGTTGAGAGGAAAATTGGACCTAGTCTCGATGAGATTTTTTTTGTAATTTGTTTTATCGGAAGAATGAATGTTCTAATTTCCAGTAGGACTAAAATGATGTCTGAAAGGAATAGTCTGTCTTGTTTCCTCCAAAGAGCACCAAGACCTCTCTTTATCGTATATAAGTATATAACTAGATTCAAGTTCTTCCAAAAGTGTGTGAATTTCAAATACGCTAAAACATTTGGAAAGCATTTGTTTGGGTATTGATAAAATCATTAGGAAAATTTATCCTTGCTGCTCGTAACAGCTCTTACATAGCTTATAGCAGATGTCCCCAAGCGAGGTTTAGTGGCACATGCCAACGGGGTGGACCATACTTTTGTTTATCTTGTGATGGTGGAATAATTTTTTCTTGTAATTTGGATATAGTGCTAGTTTTGACATTCAAACATTATTTTCTGGAAGGCATATGGAAGTGAATGCATGTTATTCTTGCAGGCAAATACAACGGACGAATTGCCAGAGAGACTAATTGGCGCTGTCCGTGTTTCTCATGTAGAGCTCAAATCTGCCATCTCTCCAAAGCTTGATTGAAATTGTGATTACCTACAAATGGAGATGTACTCTGGCATTTATATAGCCGCTAATATGTACATTCATTTACATTCATTTGTCATTCTTTTCAGATTCTATTTTTGTATCAATTCAACAAGCAAGATGGGTTGTTTTACTTTTTCCCTGTATTTCTTCCTTTTACACAAGTTTTTCCTTTTTCTCTTTTCAATATAGTGTATAGTATTGAAAACACAAGATGATTCACATTACATCCCCAAGGTTGTCAAATATGTACATTTATGTTTATTTAGTATAGAATGTCTGTGAATCTATGTTGTGTTTATATTGCTGCATTATATAAGAAAATGGCTGCTGCATTTGATAATTAGAGGGGAATGCTCTTGGAATGGGTATCAATATGTCACAGTGACACTATGATGACAATCGGATCAAAACAAAAACACCCCACTCACAATCAATCAACCTAAACCCAAATACCTTTCAACCCAAAACCAACCCAACTTAGCTTACAATATTTTCAACCAAAAATAAAGCAAATCATAACGAAATAAATCAAAACTTGACCCAATTCAATTAAACTCAAAATATATATATAAATTTTATATTATTATACAAATAATGTGAAATTTTTAAAAAATATTTTTTATAAATAAATAAATATAATATTTCTCCCGAATTAGTTTTTTTGAAAACTTGTATTTTTTTTAAAAAAAATTCCTAAGAAAATTTTTAAAAATAATTTTTGCAAAATAAAAAAGATTCGAAGAAAAAATTAAATTTTTTTAAAAAAATGGTATTTTTTAAAAAAAGATATATTTCAAGAAAATAATTTATAAAAGATAAATTTTAAAAGTTTATTTAAAATATACTCTATTTTTTTGAAATTATATTTTCTATAAAAAATATTTGAAGATACAAATAATCATCAGCCAGTACAATATCTTAATTTCTTTGAAAAGAATTTTACTCCAAAACAAAAAAAAAAAATAAAAATAAAATTAAAGGTGGGCTTACCATTACCAAGGTCATTGGCTGGTGAGGGCTATGAACAGTTCCAAGACATACATATGGCTGTCAATGTACAAATAGAAAAGAGGAAAAAGAAAAACTCAACCCCAGATAATTAAGATTATTGGGGAACTTTCAAGATGAATTATTTCCCTATCATTTTTTTAAATTTCATATATGAAACCTTCCGCCTGATTTTGCAAAACAGATATAGGCTTAAGATATGTAGTTGAGATTTATAAATAAAACACTCAAAACATACATACAACTCTGGTACAAGAATAACAAAAAGAAAGATAATATCAAGATATATGGCTCTCAATGTACAAAATCAAACCCTGTAAAGCTTATTAATAGGCTTTAATAAACATAAAACAACTACCATGTCAACATTGGACTCTATAGCATTCAACACATGTATCTAAACTTCTATATTGACACCCCACCTCAGGAAAAAAGAAAAAAAGAAACAAAACCAAAGTAAGAACACCAATTTCAGTTCCCGTATGTCGATCCACTCGGCCCCATAAAATCGTAACTTCCTCTCATATTCAAATCAAAATTTATGCTACCGATTTGGTTTTTAAGTTCAATGCTTGTCGTTTCTTCACCCGAGTAAAGTGACTCATTTGCTTCTCCGTGAATATTGGTCAATACTTTTGTCTCCATAATGTTTTTGTTCCTCGATACATTGAAATTGAAGTTGTTTAGTTGATCTGTTGTGCCTTCAATACTGCTATTCGAGTTGATATCAAGTGTTAGGCTCTTTTGAGCTTTCTCTAATATTGCTTGTAAATACTTCCCTTGAGCCTCTATTTTCATTTGTAATTTTCTTTGTACCTGTTACGTATTCCGATAAAAGAATAAACACGCGAGTGTGAATCTGAAAAGTAAAGACTAAAAAATATGAATACTTTGTGAATTAGGAAATGTACCTCGAGTTGTTCTTGCAACTTCTGTTGCACCTCGAGTTGAGACCTCAATGCCTCTGCAACCGAAATTTCTCTGTCGGGGTAAAAAAGTAAATAAAACATGAAGAGAGTAAAATAACATTCATGGTTGTGAAATATAATGTAAATTTTCTTGAAATCGGAATCAGAAAAGCACAATACCCTGGTTCATTTTTCACTACCAATGAATGCCCGTTGTGATCCGTGTAAAAAGCATCTGAATGAAGAAGTTAATATCAGCAACATAAAAACTCGAAAGCGTCTTTAGAACGCAATCAAAACGACTTCAGTTTTAGTATTTACTGGAAAAACTGAATTGAAATGTTTATCGATAGATATATGCTGTTTTCTCACCGGTTTTCTCACTGCTTTGTTCTCCATTGTTCTGTTTCTTGGCTTGCTGCCCAAGTCTATATTTCTACACACCCAAAAGAGAAAATAACCCTGTATTACAATATCATATGTATGTGTGTATATATATATATATATATGTAATTAAAATGTACTAACAATGTATAGAAAAAAAAAAAACAGGCACACCTGCAAATGGCTCTTGAGATGGTACAATGTCAATCCCTTCAAACCCATTATTCTCAGCACTGCCTTTGGAGTTGCTTCTGTTAAAAATAATTGAAAAAACATGTCCCATTTGTATGAGTTCATTCCCAATCCAAACTTACATACTAACAACAACAAAATATACGTATGGACAATCTTGTATTAACGGGTAGGAAAGTCGGATCCTCTTGAAATAAATAAGGGGATATATATTTTTTTATTGGGGCTGCCTAATAGCCAAATCTATTTTTTTATTTTTTACTTTTTGATATAAATTTTGGAGGAAGTACCCTCCGGATCCCCTACTCGGTCTGTCTAAGGTAAAGAATGTATCTTTTATGTGATAACTTATCTTTTAAAAAAAAAATAGAATCAGTGCACAAGATATTTTCACATAACAGTGGAACAATCTTAGCATATGGTTGATTCTCCTACCAACGAAAAACAACTATCGAAAAGTTAGTTTATGTGGAATTTTTGTCTAACATTAATTTAAAGATATGCGACTTATAATTATTTTTGTTACATTATATTAAAGGGAGAAAAAGTTGGAGGGACTAAAGCCACCTTTTTCCATTTTAATTATTATGGCATATTCCAGTTATCATATCATTGATAGAAGCAACAAAGTTAATTGAACAATTATAAAATTGAGCTAAAACAAGAAATTGGATGAATTGTGTCAATTGGGAAACTATAGAAAATACTATCGCCAAAAATTGCATCTAAAAAATGATAAAAATAACAGCCTGTAATATTTGTGATATAATGCAGCTTAATAAAACCTATGAATTCTTTTTAACTCAATTATACTATCCGATGCATTTTCTAAGTGCACTCATACTTACAAGCCACAATTTGTACATAAAAACCGAGCCTAGTTAAGAATTTCTAATTATTACTTATTAAAGTGTTGCATCGTGGCTTAGTTTGTCGAACACGCTTAATGCATGTAACAAGCGCGGAAAAAGAAGTGTTTTGCTAGAAACTAGAGACGAAGTAAGAGACTGACTGTCAGGGCCACCGAGCTTGGTTACAGCGTCGACAAAGCGCTCGTGAAGATCGGCTGTCCACCTCAGCCTCGGCTTCGGGTCCCGCGACATTACCAACGCGCCATCGTACCCATAATAACCTCCCTCCATGATCACAAATGTTCTCCAAGAACTCTTTTGATGATTGAAAATGTGTAAACTTTTGATGAAGAAAATACCAAGCAGTACTAGTAATAGAAGACTTCCAAGTTCAACTCAAAACAACATACAAAGTCCATAATCATACATATATATATATGTAT
>MKEJ01041442.1:0-23337 GCA_001753735.1 Embelia ribes
GAATTTTATTAGGAATAAAATGGTTAACCTAAATTGATCATAAAAGAAATTGTTAATCCATTTATTGTGATTATTTAATCTATCTACTTGAGGCTTGGAAAGTTAAATCATAGCTTGTATTTATTTATTTAATTATAAAAAATCAAAATCAAAATAACCATCAACAAATACATTGTAATCATAATTTCTTAGTTTCTAATAACTATTTTATATAAAATTCTAGCTCTGCTCCTGGACTTGAGTAAGTTGGAGCGAGGAACATATATAGTGAGAGAATGGGTTGTGAGAATAGTGACAGTTACCTCTAATGAGTAATAAGATATTTTTCCCTCTGCGGAAGATAGTTCAATGGACAAATAAAGTTAAGACTTGAGAGTTTGAGAATATATTACGCTGAGAGGGTGAAATAGATAATCCTAAAATTTGAACGGGCTTTGATACTAACTTTTGGTTTCACTTTTAATAATAGGATATATATTCGTATATGTATACATACACGTATATATAGAGGACACCTTGTATTTTTCTATCTTTAAGTTGGCTAATAGGTTCTACAGAATCTGCTTCTTATACAATTCCTTCTTCTTACGAAGAAAGTACTATAGGTATGATAACACTGAAAAAAATTTCAGGTGCTTCAAGTGGTAAAAACAAGACAAGTAACATATTCCGTACTTAATCATTTAATTGATTATGTACAAAATCTGGAGAATGTTGGGTTGTTGGAAGAAAAAGAAATGGTTCATCTTCATGATGCTGTTCAGGTTTGTGACAAATTAATCCTTATTGTTTTCTTCTTGTAAGAGCTCCATTATTGGTAATGATATTAGTTCAACTTTTGTGCAGACTGATCTAAAGAGGCTCTTAAGAAATCCTCCTTTAGTGAAGATCCCTAAGATACATGATTTGGCCAGTACCCATCCTTTGGTGGGAGCACTTCCTTTGACTGTTCGTGAGCCACTTACAGGGTCCAGCAAAGAGATAATGAAACTGTGTGGTGTAACTCTGTACAAAGAGGGCTCCAAGCCAGATGGTATCTGGCTAATTTCGAGAGGAACCGTAAAGGTACTTTACCAACTTTCATGCTTTATTTTTCTGAGGTAATATTTTTATTTCTTAGGATCTTCATGTTAAGCATGTGGAAAAATGAGATTTTTCTTTTTATTATTATTATTATTATTTTTTTTTGTAGTGGACAAGCAAGGGTATAAGGAACAAGCATTCGTTGCATCCTACATTTACCCATGGGAGTACCCTGGGTCTATACGAGGTTTTGATTGGTAAGTCATACATATGTGACATGGTTACAGATTCCACGGTGCTATGCTTCTTCATTGAAGCTGAAAAGATGCTTAAAGCACTAAGATCAGATCCAGTTGTTGAGGATTTTCTTTGGAAGGTAAGATGATATCAGAAGATCTTGATTTTGGAAAGCCTTCTACCATCTAGTGCTCTCATTTGATTGCATTTAGTTTTTAGAAAAAACAAAATATGGTGGTTTTCTCTCTTTTTTTCTTTAATACGTTGATCACATATGCCGAATTCATTAACTTTTCTTCTGTTTGGTCAATGGAATATTTGGAAAGCATTGCAGAGTACAAATAAGCGTGTTGAACATGTAGCACTTTCTACTTGCATCGTCCCATTCTCATCTATTGTTATTAATTGTTTTCTGTATTTATATTTTCTTGTACATGTGATTGGGAAATTTTCCTTTTGGAACAGGAAACTGCTATTATTTTAGCTAAAATATTGCTTCCTCGAATATTTGAGAAAAGGTCCATGCAAGACTTGAGGACTCTGGTTGTAGAAAGTTCCACAATGACCATATTCTTAAGAGGAGAGACTATAGAAGTACCTCATCATTCTATTGGATTTCTTCTAGAAGGATTTGTTAGATCACAAAGTCCCGAACAAGAATTGATAGCATCTCCTGGAGCCCTACTGACTTCAAATGCGGACCAGAGCTTTATAGTATCAGAAACAATAGGTACCTCAATACTCTCTCTCTTTCTAGTTGTGTTTGGCAGCGGATGGCTGCGTTGGTTTGCGTATGTGTTGGGAAACGAAAAAGAAAAATGAAAGGAGAAAGGGGGGTGTGTGTGGGGGGGTTGTGTTGGGGGGCTTGTCTTCTCTGATGGCAGGACATTTTATTTTCCATTTGCTGGCCTTCTTCTCGGTTATGGCTCATCTTGCATTTTGTTTTATCTGAATGAAAGTGCTATATATATGAAGGTTGCAATAATTTTGTGTTTGAACCATAACTCATATCCTGTGTCTCATTTTCCATTCCTTTTCTTGAATAATAAGACACTACCTTATCAACTTCCAATTATCTCATTTGATAACAATAATTTTGCTATAAGATATCTCCAATTCATGTCTACACACACACCCACACATACTCATAATATACATAAATATTTTGTGATGTCTGTTGTGTCTCATCTAATAGGCCCTTGAGATTTTTTCTGATAATTCTCAAGCCTCCCATGCGTGTATAGTTTCAATGAGTTCTGCCTTTCCTAAACATTTTTCTACTTGATGTTGCGACTAAAAGACTTTGTTGCATTGAAATTAGTTAGAATCAATATTGTGTGTCATTTTCGTTATTGAATTGACAATATAGGTGGTAAGCAAAGCAGCTTTCAGCGAGGTAGTCTTATACGAGGCAACTCAAAGCTGGGCAGCTTTAAGCAGAACCATTTTTCTCAGCACGTATCCTCTTACCAAGTTGAGACAAGGTCAAGAGTAATTATATTCAACATGGCTGCATTTGAAGCTAAAGGTCTCCAGAGAAGGTCATCCTCATTGATCTCACATGCCGGTGACCACGCACCGAGGTCATATAGTAGAGAACACAGCGGTCTTATGAGTTGGCCCGGACATGCTTACCAGGCAAGGCTACAGCAGCATCGGAATAGGAGGCAATCTGATCAACCAGAAAATGATTTGCCTGCGATGGCATTGCAGTTGAGCATCTATGGGAGCACGGTATGTTCTGAATGAATATTCTACTCTTATCTACTTTTCTAGTTTCTGCTGGAAGTGACTCCTAAATAAATATTTTAAATCATTTTCAATCTATTTGTATTTGTCTTTTTTGTTGGAGTGAAAAGAGGTATTAGCGTGGGTGTTGGTTCTGGTGGTCCCTCAATTGTGAGTTGTTTAGGTGGATCATGGAACAAGGGCCAGGATTAAGCGGGGAAGTGAGGGCATACCTTGAAACCTATCATAGCAGTTGCCCATGCTGTGCACAGTAGTGTCATAAAAGTGTACATAGGGCATTAGTCATTGACGCAATAAGTCTATTAGGAAGCATGACCGTAGTTGAACGATAGCTGCCAGAAAGGGGAACGAAAGTGGAAAATGGTATGGGAAGTGGAAATGGGAAACATGGCCAGGGAAGTATGAGGGAAGCAACGATATTATAAATAATTAAATAAATAATAAATGACTTGGTTCGAAAATTAGCAAGATGTATATATATAGACGACCCAGTGCATAAAACTCGTAATGCGGGGTATAGAAGGGACTGATATACGCAATTTAACCCTTGTTTCCAGAGAGGTGGTTTCCAACGCGACGAACCCGTGACCCACACATTTCCATGTGTATGGCCCCAATTTATAGAAATTCAAATTATGACTTTAGACATCACCAATGTCAATTTTATGAGAATTTGAATATGGAGCAACTATGATGATCAGATGTTATGTAAATATCAAACCATCTCCAACTATATAAACAATATATGTAATTATAAAGATAGATACTTATTTTAAAATAAAATATTTTTAGTAATAGTACTAGTATTGTACAATATGTGTGATTAATCGTGATTTAATTATATTTTTCAAGTTTCCTAGTATGAAGGAAACTTTTGGGAAGCGAGTTTCCGGTATGCGAGTGGAAAACAAAGAGTCTGTACCGGAAATGGTTTCTGGAAGAAATGAGTTTCTTAGGTCCTACCAACTTTCCATGTAACTATGAAGGAACCATGCTTTCACAGCCTTGGCATACAACTTTATCATTGGACTTTGTTAACCAAATAAAGTCGATATATGCCAACAATTAAGGAAGTGAGAGACATGATTTTTGATGGCTTATAATAAATGTTGAATTTGAGTTCGAAGCTTAAAGATACAACAATGTATTACTGTATGTAAAATTTTTGGTTATGCTCTCGTTCCGGCCATCTTCTATTGATTTGCTTCCTTGAAAGAAGTAAATCTGCAAACACAATCCTCCCTTTCTCATGTGTCAAATTTTGATATCTGTTTTTGTTTAATTTATCAAGTCTTTTCTTTTATGACAAAGGAAAAAAGAGAAAGAAAGATGTGAATAGGGCTCGTCATTTTATCCGCCTGCACTAGATCCAACCACACTTTCCAAATCAAACCCACTCGATCTGCAACCTACCATCACCCCTACCAGATTGGTTCTGGTACCTGGTTGGGGAAAGGATTAATTTACATAACCTCTTTCCCAACCCGCGGCCTGAATTTATGTTATTACTTTGCAATTACAATTTCGTTACAAGTTAAACTAAGATTTAATATTTTTACCTATTAATTAATTAATCAGAAAAAAAAACCTTGAACTTGAACTAAATGTCCAAAAAAAAAAAAATAGAAAAAAAAAATTTGACTTAACGTCTTAAAGAATGAAAAGGTGTAGAAACAAAACTTAAACTTTGCTTGAATAGTAAAAATATAGAAACCAAAACATAAGGTTGAATTTAAACTTGGAAAGAAATTAACAATATTCAAATTTCAAACCTAAACTTAGTATCTAAAAATTCAAAAATTTATAAAGAATAGTTTAACTTAGATTTATAAAAAATATGTTTATTATATGAGGAAAAAAATAAATTCATCGGGTAGACCCTAGCTCACCCCAAACAAACTGCAAACCTGCTAACCTTGTGGTTCGGGACAAGTATAGGTGTCCTTTTCCTGCCTTGTACCCAACCTGATCCGCCGTCTCACTTTAGCCGAGGGGATTAGTGACCTGATTGACCTGCAACCCGCCTGGTCTGGTCAGGTCAGGTTGGGTAAGATGATCACCTCAAGATGTTTTGTTTTAACTGCAAGCTTATCTAACATATCGATAATAACCAAATAGATGCAGTTGGCTTTTGCCTTCTAGTGAATTAGGGAGCGGAAGATTGTTTTGAGTGTTGAGCATGCTTTTCTCTTCCGCAGGGAAAACAGGAGAGTTTTTATATGAAAATAATAGAAAATGTAAAATTAAGAATATTTTGCAAATGGCTTTTGATTATTAATCATGTAGTCACATTTAACACTAATCTATTCCATTTATTGTTCACAGATGGGAAACATGCTAAGGAATCGTCCTCCAAGTTTCCCGAGCATGAACGTATCGAAACCATCTCATAGCATATCTTACCCAATGATACCATCAAGTCAAGTGCGGGCACTCGTGGCCGCCAAATCAGAAGGCTCTACTACCATGAGGAAGACCAATGAAGTTCAAAGCCTGGCTGGACAAGAACCCACCACTCAAAATCAAATTGGTTTGAATGTAAGAGAGAAACACATCATTGATGACTCGAGTGATGAGGAAGAGTTCATTATCAGAATCGATTCGCCAAGTAGGCTCTCTTTCCGCCAGGCTCCTTAAATTTCATTCTGTGAGGATTTACACTGAAGGTATATCAATGAATTTGTATGAAAACAGAATATTGGGTTCCTATTTTTTGAATCTGTCTTTTATGTACAGTGATAAATATGGACAAAATAAGTAACCATAGTAGTTATGACTTGAAAATATTCTCAACAAACCTTGTGGTAACATTGATTATTCGCTTCTCAATCTTGATTCTTGGGTCCCGAGAGGTCTGCTTGAATTATTGCCTTTTCAGTTTTCATGTGTTTTGTCAAAACTTTAAAAATCTAGAATGGAATGTTGTGTTTCTTCAGTTTCCATTATGATTTTGATTAAAGAACAACTTAATTTTATATTATTTTTCTGTCTATCTTGATAAAAAGATTTCTTTACATTTTCTTTTGGGATCGTAGGCGCCTTTTCTGCAAAATCTAACAGGGACTTACCTCATATAAGTATATGCGCATGTGCGCATATACACACACGTATATCAGGCCAAGTTTCCTTTAAATACTAGTGTCTAGACACGTGCATTATGCGTTGCACGGGTTATGGTTTTTAAATTTCATATACATTATTTGATTTCAATAAATAACAAAAAAGTTTCATATAAATAATTTTACTTGCTTCAATATACTATTTATTTATTTTTTAATAATTTCAATCTAAATATATTGAGCCAAAGTAACATTTAAAGCTAAAGTCCCTTATTAAGATTATCATAACTTTTGTAAATTGAATAAATAATAAAGATTAAATCCTTTCATGTCTTGTTACTGAATTTTTATTTCATGTTACTGAAATTTTATTTCATTATGTAAAATGAGCACTTGACGCAAAATCAGCTTAGAAGTATGTTAGTTTAACTAATATATATGTATCATTATATATTACTTTATATGGCACAATCGTACAATCGCGTCATTGAATTTCTTCATCTAGTTGTCATGGAAAATATTATTACAACATTTACTCCCATTGTACAAAATGGTTTAACAATCATATTAACGACTATCTTTACATAATTGCACCAAAAAGGTTTAATATTAATTTTACCATTTTTATTAAGTCTTAAATAATCTTTGAAGACCTGTAAATATATGAGTTTGGATACTTAAAATCCACCATGGATGCAAAAAGGCAAAAACATTACCCCAAAAAAAACATACTTTCTTATCATCAAATATGACAAAGTAATCCAAAAATAGAAAATTATATCTTTCTCAAATTCAAAATATAAAAAGAGGGTTTGCAATTAAGAAAAAATAAAAAGAAATGTGAAAGTGCAAATCAATCTAATATAACTATATATCACAACTATATGTAAGCTAGAGCAAATGAAATAAATTACCTTAAAACATGTTGACCCAAAATATTTTAAATATATTTTAATGATACAAAGTAAAATCAGAAATTTAATTAAGTACTCAAATTATTGTTCTAGTAAGTTTGATTGAGTATATTAAAGTTGATCAAAGTATATACGCATGTACGAGTAAAAAACGAACAAAACGGAGTATTTTCGTGGAACCAATGTCATAAGGCATGAGAAAGTCAACTCTTCCATTTAATGAGTCAACTGGGGAATTAGAAAGCCTACTCTCCAATGCTAGGGAGTCGACTGGGTAGACTATATTTGGCTGCAATGGTTTAATTGCTCAAAAATATTTTTTCCATTTATGGGTGTAATAAATAATAAATATTTTGGGCACTTCAAAGGCTATAAATAGATGATCAAGAGAGGGATTTTATATACATCATTGCTACATTCAATCCTCCATAAGCAAAGTCAATTTAGAGGCTCAAAAATCTACTTTTACTATACTTAGGCAATTGAAGAGAAATTAAGCTACACTAAGCTCAATTATTAAATTATTCTAGTGTGCTAGCTCTCTCAAGAGTGTCTTTAATTGTTTAATCATATATCTTTGAGAGATGAGAGAAAAGTTATAATCTTTATTCTCAAACCTTGTGACTCTTTGTAGAATCATTGTGAGGGTATACTCCAAGACTTGAAGGGTTATTTCAAGTGAAGCGACTAGCACCCGGGAAGCTATTCGGTTAATGTAATTGTTTCATTTGGTGATTAACGGGAACCAAGCGGTTTGACTTGAGAGAATGGACGTAGGGGATCGTGAAATTTTTGGCCGAACTCTGATAAAAATCGCATTTGCAATTCTCTTCCCTTAAACTCAATTTTATTATTGAAATTGCATTCTATCATTGCTTACTTAATTACTTGCATATTTTGTTTATTGAATATTTGCCCAAGGGAACCAACAAGTGGTATCAAAGCTATATTCTAAATTTTCAAAACTTTATGGTTTTTAGAGAAACGATTCATGAAAAATCAAATTCCAAACATTTTGCAAGAGGGCTCTTTAAATTCCAAACCTCCTTATTTTGATAGTTCAAACTACTCTTATTGAAAAGGTAGAATGCAAATTTTTATATGTGCAACAAACATTGAGGAATGAAAAATTGTAAGAAAAGGCTATAATTTTCCACAAGTTTCCATGTAACTGCGAAGGAATCATGCTTTCACAGGCTTGGCATACGACTTTATCATTGGACTTTTTTTTTTTTTTTTTTGATATGTATGGTTTCCGTATCGGATAGGTTTATTACTTTTAACCAATCTTTCTATTTAATAATTTCATTCTTAAATAATTGCTTACTTTTTGAAGTTCGGATACCTCATTAGTGATAATTAGTGATTTGATAGTGGGTTTTATGTGTCTGAACTAAAGAAATATTCCATCTATTTCAAATTAATTGTACTTTTATGGAATGAGGCTCCATAAAAGCATTTTTTTTTTTTTTTTTTAATTTCCAAAAAAAGGATGGTATTTTTTTTTCCAATTAGTTAAAATTTTGAGTATTTTAACAAAGGAAAATATGAAAATTATTATCATCATCGTTATTATTATCATTAGTATTATTATTATTTTATTGTTATGATTATTATTATTGTATTGTATAATCGACAATATTTTATGACCTGATTAATCCTTGTACCTCTATATTAAATAATAGTCAATTTCAAAAGGAAGGAGCACCACATTTGTTACCGGTGCTTTCTTTAAGAGAATATTGTACATTTTGTCAACAAGTTTTCATTTATCAAATGGAAAATCAACTTTAACCAACATTTTTCAAATATTGACGACCTCTGAGTTATTTTGTAAGGGATAAAACCATTTCAACTGTATCTAGAAAGTCCTGTGCTTTGGAAGAGTATATTAAGAATCACCTAAGACATCGAGCAATACTAGGGATGATACTCGTCTGTCTGTACGTTTACGGTCCAATATTGTGACAGCCACCCCACCCATCATGCCCCGATCCCCCCGGAGGATCAAAATACTTACTTGAATAATATATATAATAATAAAAGATCTTTGAAAATCTGGAGTGAGGGAGGGGAGGGGTCATCGGCTAACGACCCTGCCAGTTGACTAGCACTTGAGTTTCCTCGTTCGGCCCGAGAGCCTGCATTCTCAAAATTGTTCTGTTTTGCACGGGTGTCCTCCAGGTACTTTAATTTTCAAATTTCAAAAATTTAATCCAATTTTTGTTATATATAATATATTAGAGAAGCAATGATTTTGGAGATGGAAATCAGCTGGAGGGTGATGGAAAGGGAAAGAATGTGCCAATGTGGTCAACATTTACCAGAACCCAAACCAAACACAACCAAACACCGTGTTTGATTTTGTGCGTTTTTGTCCAAGTGGTTGGTGTCTGATATGGGTGGGCCATGTAGCTAGCTGCTGCAAGCCTAGCGATAGCCGTTGGATAAAAAATTAATTATTAAAACAAAGTGCTCGTACCAAAATTAAATGAAAAAAATTATTGTTAATCTAGACTGGACCCCTTGGTTTTATCACGTGTGCAACATAAGAAGCACCAACAAAAAGTGATGCTAATAAAAAAAGTTGCCATAAATTAGTAAAATCGATCCATTCAACCTTGAATGACCAATTGGGAATTTCTTGTTTGGAGAATAAACAAACTAAAATTGAGAATCATTTTAATTGGTACCCTTAATTTCGATCTCACATATTACAGAAGCACATATACATTTAAGGTAAGATACCATAGAGGCATTAACTAATAGCTAGTTGCGTCCTGCTATCCTAGCCTATGGCTAAGGATAATTTTAACCCGAGGAGCTACGATAGAGAACTTCCAAGGCAAGATTAGAAAAAACATATGATAGAAACAATAAAAGGGATTACCATCGTTATCAAGGTGGGGCTTGGATCTTTTCTCACACTTCCGAGTGGTTATGGTGGTTAAAGAAGATCGCAAGCAATGACTTTTATATAACAAAAACCTTAGTGTTAAAGGAGGGGTCACAAACAATGGCTTATGTATAGCAAAAGTTACTTGAGGACAAATGATGTATCCACCTACGAGAAATGCTACCAATAAACGCATGTAGCACATTATATTTTCACATGCATTCACCAAGAATGCAGATGTATCAATCTAGGGCAAGAACATGAATTAGTCTCAGCGGTTGATAGCATGCAATTTTTAAGGACATAAGTTAGAATCAAATCATGCCTTTTGATTTGTTCTTCCCATATGAATACAAGAGAGATGCCACACGCTTGTAAATCTATACTAAGTGATGCATCCTGCAGTGAATTTACTTTTGTGAGGTTGGACAAATAACTTTTCATGAGAGCTTTTGCAATCATTTTCATGCTACAAATTTGCCATTACCTACGCTAGCAATAAAAAATGGTGTGGTTTTAGAGTAGGATGAGAATAGTCAATAACTTGTACGTGTAAAATCTAACAACAAATCCATCGGGAAAAATAAAAACGCGGTCATGTAAGATTCTAAGCAGGTTGGTTTACACGTAATCACCCGCCACTCAAGCAAGAAGCTTCAACTTTGTGGTTCCAGGCCATTGTAAAACTCCGAGTAAGTGTTGAAAACAGAAAGAGAAATGACACTAATAAAAGAAGAAATTCGATTACTTTATAGGTGGGTGAAGAAAAATAGAAAATAGCTGGCCAACCAAAGTAAGTGACAGCTACTTCTTAGGGGAAAATGAAAAAACTAAAAGAATGAGACAAAAGTATGTTAATTGTATTTCGAATGATCAAAATATAAACATATCAAAGTGTATTATCCCCAAAGAATTTAAAGGAAATTGTGATTTTCTCCAAATATATTTAAGGATTGTCCTTGATCACCATTTCTCAACACATCTAAAAAAAACCTTCAAAAATTTACATTATATCCAGTTAAATTTCCTCACGAGTTATGGACACGTACTTGGCTCAGATATGCTATACTCGCCAAGGAATCTGAAGGCTCCTCATCAAAACAAGTGGAATTGCTAAGGCTTCTGCACCTTAAGTGTTCCCCTATATTCGTCCTCCAAATACCCTAACAAGCCCCAAAGCGGCACATGAAAAAACATAAATATATCAGAGCCACTTCAAAAAAAGGGTAAAAACTTTACAACTCTGACTAGCGTCTACAGATTTTTTATCTAATTTTTTTTAAAGCTGTTTTGAAGTTTCAAGGGTCTCTCACATTGTTCGATACAAGCTTTCGGATAAATGTCATATTCCATCATATAAATATATGAATTTGATATTAAATAGATTCGGACGCTAACACATATGGAACCATAATCCCCATCAAGACTGAAATCTTACATGCACTTTCGAAGAAAACATTTCCCATGCTTCTATTCAAAATTCAGAGTATTGCGACCTTTGTTTAAAATCAATTATTTGCTAGGAAATTTTGGAAAATAGATACGAGATGCCAAAGAGTCCATATTTTCAAGCGTCATGTTCAATTAAATGCCTAAAAATGACTTGGATTCATATTATGTGAGAACAAAATATTAGACAAGCAGCTCATGTTAGGGCGGGCACCATTTTCACTAGGAGAAAATGGTAAGGTGACGAAAAAGATAGCAAATGATGGGATTCTTGCTACTTACCTACAACATCACCATTGGCTTGAAAGCAATGAAAAACTTCAAGGTTGACGCACAGCCACAAATCATCAGCATCAACCGTAAACCACATGACAATTGATGATTATAAATATTGGGAAAAAATAATGATACCCTTAGAAATATTGTAGCTCAAAGCCCTATTTAGTTGCAGAAGATGCTGTAGAAGCCTCAGCTATTAAACAGATTGGTTGGCGAGCTTGCAGACAAGCACCTATATCAAAAGGGCGCAACTCATATCCATCAAAAAGAAGATTAACACCGGGGAGAATTACTTCTCTGCTGTCAGCATCATCTGACTCAGCTTTTCCGGTACTCGCTGGAAAAGATTCTTCCATGGGCCTTGTTGCAGCCTCATATATGGGGGATAGAGCATATGACCTACAATTAGATTCAATTCAACATTTTTATAATATACTAAATTTAATACAACCGTTCTTAGCTAGGTTGAGCTGTATCCAAATGACATCATTTTCTTTATTGGACTAAAAATAGAATTTGAATAAGGTTAGTCAGTTCCATTCATCAGAAGAACTGGGCTTGAAAGTGAAATATTTCTTCAAAGTTCGACCATTTTAACAAGGTTTACATCACTTGGAGAGGATTCTAAGTTCCATCAAGTTGTTTTTTCATGGGGACAGTAGTTTTATGGGGCATTAAATCAAGTCTAAACACTATCTATTCATGTTGCGTATGTAAAAATGGCAGAAATTAGATCAACAGGAGAAGTAATGGTTTGTCTCAAGATGTGTCAGGTTCTCAGTTCAGTGGCGCGTCTACCATCCAGAAAAAATTAAAGCTTTACCAATTCAAACATCTAAAATAGAATGAGAACACACCTTAACATACTACCATCAAAACTGAAAACTTCAGTGCCACAGCGTTGTCGATTTGCCAGCTTTATCCTGTGATGATCATTAGAGGCCCCAGAAATGGGAGAAGAAGGGTCCACAAGCGGGTTCCACCTTCCCCTTGCATAGTTCATAAGTAGTCGAGAAGGAGCTTTCGGTTGCTCTCTTTGGTAAAGAATTCTTGCTGCGGGACCTGTTGCTTGATACTCTGCACAAGTATCACGCAACTTTTTTCTTAGCTCTTGCATGGCATGATGATGTCCTGCATGTAAATCAGATTGTAGTAGCTGTGAGGTAACTATTCTTTTACATATGGCATCACATAACTTTGGACTAAACAACGGAATCCCAAAATCCACACTTAAGGGCACCCATTCGTACTTCTCATCATCAGGAGAAAAATGGTTCGATTCCCTTTCCTTGAAAAGTCTTAAGAGGTGAATGTAACCAACCGTACACAGGTCCATCTTCTTCGCCAAATCATTCAACAGAGAGCTCAGCTTTAAATTTTCCTGTTTACTTAGACCCAATTCCTCCCCAACAGGAGCAATAGAACCATCAAAGTTTTTCAAGGGTAATGGAATATCCATAGTTACTATTCTTCCTCGTTCATCTAGATCATACTTACTAAGGGGCTGCACGAGTATACCTGAGTATTTGAGAAGTGAATTTAAGCAATGCAAGAGTATACTCCCATTAACTAAATTCCCTTCAAACTTGCTTCCTAACCCACCAACTGAGGATCCATCCCAAGACCAAATAAGGGCCTTTTCACAACCAGCCAATGGTGCAGGGAGCAAGCGTAAACATTGGCCTTTCATAAGAACAACTGATAAAGGTCCACTAGCTACAGATGAATATAGGACCAATTTCATCCAAGGAGTCATAGATGAATGACAGGGAGGGCCAAAGTGAATGGGGCCTTTAGCACCAGGTAAAACTGCAGAATGGGGAAGAGGTATCATTGAGACAACAATGTCATAGTCACGAAGAAATAACCTGTCTAAAGTTGCTGGCGAGAGAGCAGCTAAGCTTTCACAACGGAGAATATCCACACGGTATTTTCTTTTTTCCTTTAAAGGCCCTTCGTCATCATTCTCGATACCCATATCTGAATTTGAAACCTCAGATGTGTAATTGCTCTCCTCGAGGCTATTATTGTCTACTATAGCTTCATTTGTGTCAGTCTCTACACAAACTTCGATTGAAGTAGACTCAGCTATCAAAGAACTTGCCTCGTCATTGCTAGAAGATACTGCCATCACCTTATGAGAAACTTCAACTGTTTTATCATCAAAAGCAATTCCACCAGATGTTAAACATTCTAGAACAAGTCGAAGACTAAATGCATGATTGGCAAACTCTTGCAGCTCTCCTTCAAATTTGGCTCCTTCTAATGTACTCAAATCCTTGCAAAGATCTGAAATACTAGCATGATCCAGTTTCCCTGCTTCAAATAATGTAACAGCATGAGATTTCAGACCTGCAACCAACAATAAAAAGCAAAATTCAACTCAGAGTACAGTAACTGGATAAAGAACTAAAAAGGAGAATAAAACGAGAAATGGATAATTTGAACAAAATGAGAAAAGCTGACAACAAACTTTAACTCGATTCCATGTCCCAGCTTATAAATGATGAAGACTGTCCACGAACCACGATGAACTTTCCACCGAGACAATAATATGGATAAATATCATCAATGTAAAAATATAAAAAAGCCAAACGGAAAGACGCAGAACCAACCTGGTGAAACTGATCCCATCATAAGATAAGATGTTATATTAGCATCAACCAAGAAAGCTACGCGAGTGTAACCAGAAGATGGACTTGCATTTTCTGTCCACGATATCTCTCTTTCTTGTCCAGCACTGCCATCAATTGAACTGTTCAACAAGCTCGCATTAGCACCATCTTCTTCGTCATTAAGACTGACAAATGGGGGCCCAGATGCGGTTGAAGAATCATGAAGAACAGATCCAGGGTCAATTAACTTTACTGCCCAACCTAATCGACAAGCGAATGATGCAGCAGCCTGTAGCTGAGAAAGGTCAGCCTGTAGAGTAGAAGCTAATTCAGCTACAGTTGAGTTTCCACTTGCGACCACAAAAACAGCGTAAAGCAACCTGAATAATGGAGTTATTTACTTTAAAATCTTAGGTTTTCCACATGATATAATTTTAAGGTAAACAAGGAAAAATTTATTTTGAGAGAATTGTCTTACTCCTCGATGGGGTCTTCATATGACTGCTCCCTGTTAGAAACAAAACCTTCAAGCCTTGAAACTGAATAAACAAAAACATGAAACCAACGAGTTTACGTCTATGCATGAACCTTGTTAGTTTATGCACACTGAATTCAAAATCACATCGTTCATTTCCCTCGGTCTTTTCCTCACGAAATGGAATGGGAAAATATAATGCACAAAAGGAAAATCACCTTTAAACCGATCATCAGGATAAACAGGGGCATCAAAGTATACCAAACCCCTTTGGTAAAGACCCTTTACAACATCCGGATCAAATAAAATAAGTGCATTTGCTTCTTCCTTACAGATTTTGTCAATTGTCGCCGTCTCTTCTTCTGAGAGTTTCTGTGAAGTGGGAAAAATAGGATTATAGAACAACTCCAGTTAACTGCATACACAGCGGCTTATACCTATTCCTTGCTTTCCTACCAATAAAATTGAAGTAATTCACCATACACATCATGCCAAAATGGACCAGCCACATACCTTAAATTCTTCCAACGTAAAGTTGACAAGGCAAACACCCCACCATGGCTCAACCACAAAATCAACAGGTTGTGTTGGTAACATCTCTTTCGCTATTGACTTGTTCAGCTTCCACATAATTTTCTGAAAGAAGAACAGAGGTCAAGCAAAAAATTATGCGTGCAATCGACCTCTGGACATAGCTCAAAGTAAATTAATCGATTGTGCAAGTGTCATCATATCGTACCTTTGATTTACATTTATTCATGATATCAATAAATTCATTTCTTCCAATCCCCGTGAGCCGCAAAGCATCTGCCGCACTGAAGTTTGGAATGCTGTCATAAGGTTGTTCTGCAGAAAACAAAGAAGAGATACAGTGGCGTAACATGATATAAATTGCCATGTTTTTTTCCAGGAAAAAAAAAATTAGCAAGAAAAGGTAAACAAGTACCATTTTTCATGACTTCAAAAATCATATCACAATAGTATCTGAAAGGCGATACTCTCATTACACGGCAAACATACTCTGCAAGGTGATAAGGGAAAAGCTGCAGAAGAAATTTGACATTCAATTACATTAACTTCACAGACATAAGCAGTGGCGGTTGGCCAAGTAAAAAGAAAAAGTCACTGTTTCTGCACCTCAAAAGCATTAGCAAGGACACAGGAAAAGTTCATGTTTAAGTGTACCAACATATAGATACTAAACCATGCTATAATGGCAATTGGCATGAATATGGCATTGCCTCAAATGTACATGATAATGAAAAATAATGCACCTATTTAATTACCCTGCCTCTGCATAACTGTGAGCAAGACCAAATTTATTGAGTCTATGTAACGACTATAATGGTTTTGCCCACCATCCAAGAATTAAAAGATTGACCACCCCAGGAGATACAAACACGTATTCATCTTTGAGAGAGGCTCAAACATAAGAACAAGCATCAAGTAATGCACATACCAGTCACCAGGCTACTGATTGTAATGGATTTTTATCCACCATATAGAATAAGCATAGTACAATTGGGACCAAAACAAATTTTGTCAAGTATGTACTACACCAATTTCTCATTTGTCTGTAATGCTACTCTAGCACTCTCGAAGTCCTTCTTGAAATTTTTTGAGCCTATTAGTAATGAAATATGAAAGACCAACGGCTTCAATTTCATAGGGAAATATCAAACCATTTGAGCACGAAAAGATACAAAAGCAGTAGAAATGTGAATAATTTGTTTGGGTCCTAAAACAGCACAAAGAACTTCCCGTAATACGCACCGCTAAATTCTTCCGCAAATAACGCATCATCTCTTCATAATATTCACCTTCTTTGATAACTTTGCGTGCAAAGCTGGCGTTCCATGGCAATCTCTTCTTTATGCAATGTTCAATAATTCTACAGAAAGGAAACCAGTGAGGTCAAATATTAACCATAGGATATTAGCACGCCACACTTTACCATGATCAGAAAAGGAAACAGAAAGGCTTCCAGAACAATCATACTAAATATTTAAGGTGAGACAGTGATCGATAACTAAACAAGGTATCACAAGTACAATATTGAGTTATATAAAAATACATATATGGCCTCTTTTTGAATGCAAGTCTCTGGCGAGACTTGAGGTTGGGTATTAAGAAAAGAATACTTATGTTGCATGACAGCGGACAAGCAACCATACAGCTAAAGAACAGCACATATTATCGTCACAACATATTGACATCTTTTCCGGAAAATGTTGAACAATTATACTGTACAGTTTTCATAGAGCAGGCATAAAACCCTTGAGATATTGCTCATCAGGCGGTTAGAAACTGACCTCCTGTGCCATTCTTCCTTAGTACCAATGGTGCTTTGAAGACGCTTTGGGAGATTCTCCCAAGTACATTCTTCCTTGATTGCTCTAAAAAGCAGCTGATCCTCAACGGTAGCTGGAGAGCGAATCATATTACCTTTTCACCAAAACACTGAAAATCAACCAACGATACAAAAATAAAAATAATAATAAAAAAAAAACTAAATACAATAATTTTTCAGTTTTGGAGAATGTGAACAGGAACCTAGCATGCGACAAGCACTAAAGTGATTCAACTATAAGCCCTAAGTCGCATACCCAGTAAAATTCAAGGTTCGATCAGTCATTCTTTAAGAATCTATACCTTCAACAGAAATATCTAAGGGCATTATGATCCTTTGCATACTTTCTTTTAATTATTGTTAAGTAATGGGCTTCCATTTCACCTAAAATCTTAGATGTTCGGTGGAGGCGCATTATATTATTTATTATATCCAACACGTCTCTTCACATGTGACATATTTTTAGCCTACTGCAAATCAATATTTTAATTGGGTAGCGGTCAGACTTCAATCCGGAACCTCTTCTGCTCTAATACCATGTAATTCTATTGCATTCAACGACTACTTTATCGTAGTTAATTTTGAAAATCTAGATTTCATTACAAATTTCTTAATTCTGTCCAATTATCAATATACCCAGGTAAAATTCCAATCAGCAGTAACCAGAAGTAATTCTAACTAGGTGGCACTGATTCAGCCCAAAATCCAACAGATCAGCTACATTTCCAAGGTGAAGCATACATATCTATAAACATTCATACTAGATAACCCGTCTGAAATCATAACAGTTCATCCTGCGATAAATTATCATTTAAATTGCAATGAGCATTATCTTTCCAGCTCCGAAAAACACAAACAAACCTAATACTGCATTTCTATTCATCAATGAATGAAATACAAAAAAAAATAACCGAGTATATAAGGGCATTTTCGTCCTTTTCATATTTACATTAACTACTTCCTTGCCATTAATTTAGGAAAATCTAGATTTCATTTCAATGTTCTTAATTCACCCTAATTATAATAACCAAGTAAATTAAACTTTCAATCGGGACTAATTAGAAATAATTCTAAATAATGTCACTGATTCAGCCCAAAATTCAACAGATCAACTACATTTCCAAGGAGAAGCATATATATGCACACACACACACTGATTAGGATACCGATTTTGAAACCCTAACAGTTCATCCTGCAATAATTCAACAATTATATTGCAATGCGAGTAATTTTTCAATTCCGAGCTACAAAAACAAACCTAAAATCGCAACTCTATGCATCAACAAAAGAAACTGAACGAACCATAATATGAAATTATGAACTAATCGAGAAATACACCTGGATATGTTGTAGAAACGTATGAGAGATCGCGATGGGGTTTGAACCTCGAGGAAAGATCTGACAGAGAGAGAGAGAGAGAGAGAGAGTATTGAATTTTCCGCGGGACCCGTGTTAATATTGGCACGCTATTTTCGGGTCGGGTTAGGAGACCCGAATTGTTGTCTGAAACTTCTCTAGCTAAATAACATCTAGGCACCCAAGGTTTGAGGTACAATGAAGTATTGCCTCTGTAGTTTTGGATATTACTAATAGATCCATCGTTTCAAAAATTAGCGTAAGATACCACACTGAAGTGTGGGATACATGCATCCACACACTTTGGTATGATGTTTATAAAACATTGGGGTTCATACATAGTTTAATTTGGGAGGAAAAGGCTAAATTATGATATGTTAGAACTTCTACAATGTGCAAAAATTATTGATATTGCTTTGTCGTTTTTCCTTTAAAATTAGAAGTTTATTTAAATTGCAACATCCCAATGCTAGTCGTCGTACAATCTCTCAGACCGGGGGCACTTTCTCTCTCAGACCAGGGGCACTTTCTATCCCCTCAAACTCCATGACAGTGCAATCTCGGAAGAGAACCACGGGCATGTCAGTTCCAAAGACGAGCTATCGTTCAATAGCCATTTCAACGGATACTATGAATCCATCATCTTGGATTATAATACCAAAGTATCTACTAGCTTCTTCTGTTGTGTGTTGATAAAAGCACCCGCCGTTTACCTGTAGCATTAAGCCGTATACCATTGAACCAGCCACGAAGAACATAGCAGCTATTTCAACTTTTAAGTTGGTTATTGTGAACTTAAGGGTTCGATGCTTTCAGGCCTTAATCAAATTTTTGCTTATTGTTGACAAGTACTTTTCGCAAGCTTTATGCGATTGCAGAAATGTACATAATCTCATTTATTAAGCGACTCATCTGCCATCGGTCACCCTTATCATATTATCATATCATTCAAACTTTAATCGTACCCGGAATGATGGTCGCCCAGTCCCTTAAACTCATGCAAAGAATAGACATATTCTTGTATTATCTTAGTATTAAATCCAATTTGCAAATCTTTATGTAGTTGATCTGTTGATGTAACTCTATAAATGCAAAAGTAATAAAATAACATTTTGATTAGAGCTTCAGCAACAGTGCACTTTTTTCCATAGTAGATAGGGGCAAAACTTCCGACTGTAGGGAGAGGGAAAAAAAACTAAAAAAACATTTTGATTAGAGACTCATTGACTGACTCAGATCTAAAATTATCAAATGTAGACTTAAAGCTGCGATTTGAGAACAAATTACCAAACCACACATTAGCGCATAAATAGAATAGAAACAGCACCTTCAAGTTTCAGTATCAACTTATCAATAAAAGGAAAAAAAGGTATCAGGTATCAAAACCAATAACAGCTACAAACTTGGAATGACAGAATTTAAAAACAAACACCCTTCTCCAAACAAAACCAAAGAGAAGTTGGATCCTATCTTATGTTGGCTCCACCAACAATCATTCATCGTCACGCTTGGGAGCTTCTTTGATCTCGTCAGTCCCATCCTCCTGTATCAAGATCCAGTAATTGTTTATGAAATAGACATTTTTCCATAATCTTATCTCACAAGAACTGGGCAAATAGAGCATATTTTCTAGATTGGAAGAACGCAAACTTCGTGAATAGAAGATAGAGGAAAAGACCCATGCAACTACGAAAAGAATATTAATATCTTATCTTAGCATGCATCATCATATCATAAATGGCAAGGAAAAAATAGTAATTGCAAAAAAAATATAGGGCTAAAAAACAGAAAGTAATACCTGCATGTCTGAGGTCCAAAGAGTGAGGTTGTCCCGCAAAAGTTGCATAATCAGAGTGCTATCCTTGTAAGATTCCTCTCCCAAGGTATCCAATTCAGCAATGGCTTCATCAAAGGCCTTTGTAATAAATCAAGTTAAAAAAAAATTGAGTAGAGCATGGAGCAAGAGAAAAATGACACCAGTCTACTTGTTCTCCAATAAGACTCATGCACCAATATGCTATATGACACAGATATAAGAAGTATGGAACTATGCACTCGATAGTGGGTTGCAAGGGTTGCAATCAATTTAGAATATCATTTACTTTCACCAAGGGGTAAAAGACCACATTAACATCAAGTAGATTGTTCCCAAAGTTCAAAATATGTTTCTTAATAGGGCCATATTGCATAAACAACAAAGGAACGGCATGTCACGAACCGATGAGCTCACCTGTTTGGCGAGATTGCAAGCACGGTCAGGAGAGTTCAGAATCTCATAGTAAAAGACAGAAAAGTTAAGTGCAAGTCCAAGTCGTATCGGATGCGTCGGAGCAAGTTCAGCGTTTGCAATATCCTGGATTTACCAACGCACATATGAGGTTACATTCTGAGAAAAGAAACCAAGAGGAAAAAAAAAAAAAAAAGGAACTGCTAGATTAAAACAAAAAACATAATCCCACTATCGAAGTTGGATTGCATCAAATATCCATAAAATTACAAATTGTTTAGTGCTTCTGGGACTCAAAACATACCCCATTCCTGTTAACTGTAGTATAGCAAAATATCGACGATGAACAAGCAAATCATAGAAGTTGATTAAGAAAGAAAACAGATCATCAAATATACAGCCAAAAGCCATAATCTTTCCATTGCCCCTTTCAAGTCACTACACTAATTCCAAAAGCATCCTATCCACCTTGAACATTGCAAATCACAAGCAGATATAAGCAATTTGGTATACAGCCTCTCGAACCAAAGGTTGATTAGTCACACTGCTGTTGCATAATTAGACTCCTAAAGGTTAACACGGTTGAAAAGGGGAATAAATTTAATAAATTTTTTATGCCGTTTCACAGTTAATATCTGCACATTGGATTGCATAACCGAAATAACTAACAAGTGATTAAACCGCTACAAAACTGAGTGTAGCTGTCACGTCCACAATTACGCAAAAATGTAGAGATACATACACTATTGAGCTAGTTCACAAAACTGAGTGGGATTACATCACAGAGTCGAACAAAGAATTAAAAGCCAGTGTCCATTCCATTAATTTCACTCCACACTTCCGATTCTAAACTTGCAGATCTAATTTCTAGTAAATACTTGAAATTGACAAATCTAAATCAATACAAACTAAAATACCCCAAATTAGCATTTGATACCAAATCACTGCAAAATGCCCAAAATTGACAAAAGTATAGCGATACAGATACATGTGGATTAGTTATTTCCTTCTATCACATAATCATCATAAAACTAAAAGCATTTTCTAATCCACTTCCTTATCTATGCCGTTGCTAATTCCTAAGAGCACCATACAACTGAATTCTTGGCTTCCTTTTTTCTATTAAAACCAAGCTCACACGTAAAAGCACCAAGGCAATGTCAAACGCTCTATGAGCTGATCAGCAATCTACCCCAAACCAGACCTTTCAAAATCAGAAGTAGATCTATGCAAGAGCAATATATTACAATTCACACTCTTAACAAATCTATATCAGCCCAGAAGAAAATAGGCCAAAATTAGCATTTCATATCGAATCACTGTTCAATGTACACAATTTTCCACACTTACACCAAAAGTCTAGCATTTGATACAAAATCACTCTTAAATACTCACAAATATGCATAGATGTGGAGACACATTTACAATTGAGATAGCTAGTTCACTTCAAAATTCTCAATTTAGGCATAACTATATAAATTACAAGCACTCTAAGCTAAATCATCGCAAAAATTAATCAACCCAAAAGAAACGAAACCAAAATTAGCATTCAACATCAAACCACAGAAAAATGGCAGCAACTTCGGATAATTCTAAACATCACAGTTTGAAATTGTGCTTTATATGGAGCAAAATTTGTTAATTGTCACACATCGAATTTTCAATTGTCACATCACTTATATATTGATCCTGCTGTTTATATTGAGCAAATTTGTTAATTGTCCCTCATTGCTTATATATAAATCTGTGTTTACCTTCAGGCTTTTCGCTCAAATATAGAGATACACGTATATGTACCTGAGCAGCCTTATACGCATTAAGGGTGCTCTCTGCAGCCTCCTTCCTCTCGGCCCCGGTCTTGAACTCCGCAAGGTATCGATGGTAATCGCCCTTCATCTTCAAGTAAAAGACCTTCGAGTCCCCAGACCCCGCGGAGGGGACCAGCCTTGAGTCGAGTAGGCCAAGGATGCCGCCACAGATCGAGGACAGCTCGGACTCGATCTTGCCCCTGTACTCCCGAATAGCCACCACGTGACCCTCGTTACCTATGGAAGAAGGAAATAGGATTTTAGAGCATTTAAATCGGTCTTTCTCGTTTATTTTCCAGATCTCACTTTTGCAAAAACTCATTTCTACTACTAAAAATCAACATTTATAATTGCCTACATCAGTCTTTAAATCAAATTTGTTTATATATTATTGTAATGACTATATATTAAACGAGATGTTTTGCTTAATGCTAACTAGAATTTTATATTTTGATAAAAAAAATATATATATTTTTTTAATAGATAAATTGTAAAATAATAAATTTAAAAAGATTTCTGTAGCATTTCCCCCGATACATCTAAAAACAAAACTAATGGATGCTATGGCACATTTCTCAGTACTGTGTATATATGTGTATATAAATATAGAGACAGAGAGAGAGAGAGATGATACGATATGGATGTTATTAAAATAACAGAATTAGCCCTTGGATTTCGGTATCTATATCAGTAATTACCCCTTGACTCTTCTTTCTGCTCGATAGAGGAGATGATGCGCCAGGAGGCACGGCGGGCGCCGATAACGTTCTTGTAGGCGACGGAGAGGAGGTTGCGCTCCTCCACGGAGAGCTCGTCGGAGGCGGCGACGGCGGAGGCGGTGACCTTTTCCATGTACTCCACCATCTCCTCGTAGCGCTCCGCTTGCTCCGCCAGCTTCGC
>MKEJ01041446.1:0-10028 GCA_001753735.1 Embelia ribes
CACCCTTGCATCATTATTTTTTAGTGTTAGATAGCATTTTTCCATATTATTATACTCCTGTTCTATTTTCACCAGTCATTTGTCTAATTATTTCTTAGAAAAAAAAAAACAAAATAAAATAGAAAGCATCAAATGATATGGTTTGGGGGACAAAGATCTAATCGCAATCAACAAATGTGTGAATACGATGTGCTACTGTATGAAAGCATTTAAATATAGGTTCAGAAATATATATACATACATACATACTCCCCTGTAATTTTACATTTTATCGATTTAATCCCAAAAATTTAAATTTTTATTAATTTATTTATCAAGATTCTATTATTTCATCAAATATGTCATTTTAGACCATTTTGCCCTTCCCCCCTTATCATATATTATTAAAATTATTATTTTAATTAATAAAAAAGATACTAGAACAAAGGCTAAATTAAATAGAAAATGTACATTATTAAATAAAATTTAAGAGTTTAAAATTTATTAAAAGTTAAACTAATAAATAATAATCTGAATATCATTTTTTTACTATTAAGTAAATAATGTCAAAATACAATAAAATATAGATTATAAATTTATCAAGCAATATTAAATACATAAAAACTAACAATCTTCGTAAATTATAATTTTTATTACACGATATAAGTTTTGATCTTTTGGCATGTTTCTCGTTGATATTTCAATTTTCTAAAAAGATAATTAATTAAATAGAACCAACATTTAACATTTATCTCGATTTTAAACTATCTAATTCAGAACAATGCCACTAATTTTAGGCATTATAGGAAGTCATTTAAATTTAAATCATGTAAATAATTAAAATTTTATTTACAAAATAATGATAATTCATTTTCAATAATATATATAGTAAATTAAGTGGTCATTATTAGATTATACAAATATTTTTATAAGAGTTAAAAATCAATTAAATCCACTTTTTATTGAAATATAAGTGATGAAAAAAAATGAATAATGAAGAAAATGATATAAGAATTAATATTACAAATCAACTTAAATCACTTTTTATTGACGTTTAAATTATTTTAAATGCTTAATTTTATTTAAAAGCTTTTATTTTCTATTTAATAGTTTTCCTTTAGTTTAATATCAATTTCATGAATAAAGATAACAATCTAATATATTACACAGTGAAAAGTCAGGGCAAAATGGTCCAACATGATCTATATGATGAAGCAATGGAACCTTGAGGATTAAATTGATAAAAATGAAGAATTTAGACTAAATTTATAAAATATGAAACCTCAGGGGTATTTTTGATAATTGACTTATACATATATATAGATACATATATATAGAGGGAGAGAGAGGGGTGCACGTGTGCATGAGCGGGAGACAGGGCGGAATGGATGCTGTAAAGGTATTTAATTTCGGATCATAATTTTTTATTTTGGGGGTACTTGATCATACATATATGTTATACTGTTCTTTTTGTCATTTTTCACAAATTGTAATTTTATTGGCGTAATATTTGTTTATTTTCGTAGTCATACGTAATAACTATTGACCCATAACATTTTTCTGATCAGGAAATCAGGTGGCGAATATTCTATATATGTAGACCCCTCAATTGGTATGTACAATTGTCAAAACAAATAGACCCATGGGCCATATATATAATATTTCAAAGTAATTTGAAAATTTTTATTGTATCAATATAAAAAGCAACTATGATCATACATGTTTAAGAATTTTAATATGGGCCTTTGATTAAATTAATTTAAATTTTTGAAAAATAATATTAGTTTTCCTAAGTGCATTTCTGTAATAATTTTTAGTTCATTTGGTGAATGTTATTTTTATATTAATGAATTACCACTTTTTTAAATTGTAGCATTTTCCCATAATTAAAGAGGATTACTTCTTTTGTATTTATCACCAAATCAAGTTAATATATGGTATTATTATTACTTTAACAAAAGTACTGCAAAATTCACTAAAAAGGGGTAAAACATAGGGTTGCAATGAAAAAATGTTTTTGTTTACTTTTTGTCGTGTTATAATAAAAAACATAACTTTACTAAATACTACTCTACTTACTAAAATAAATTTTAAAATTTATTTACCAAATATTAGATTTATACCCACTTTTGTAAATAATTTTTAAAAACAATTTTGAAAAACGAATTTTAAAAGCATCAATATTTCCAAACCAGCCCTACGGGAAGAAAGACTAATCAGTAGTTAGTTTAATTAGCCAGTCTTCGTTTGCCCCCTTTTCTAGTTCTAAAGCCTCATTATGTACTTAATAATATGGTGCAAGCTTTGGTGGTTCTCTAGGCTACAATTTTCCTTTTTACTATTTTAATTAATTTAATATGTATGTAGTTTTGCAGTACAAGGTAAACTTAGGCTTGCCCTACCTCTTTTAAGCACGAAATTAAACAAATAATTAGTTAGGTAGTCAGATCATTTGACTAATGCTTATAGCTGGTTAACTTTATTCCTAATTTTCTTCGTTTAACCACGGGAACAACTTGACATTTGTGCTTTAGCCATATATTGGACTATCTTCTTGGATTTTTACTTTTTGGAATTTCTTAATGATACTTCTTCTCTGCTTATCTCTCTCTCTCTCTCATATATCACCTTACATAAAAACTTAATGAAGACTAAGAAACATGGCTAAGAGTATTTTGGGCAGAATCAATCAATTTTGGTCTCTATATCTAGGGTACTATAGTATAGAGACCCGATAAATAGTAAAATTTCATAATACTGTAGCTATTTTTCAGTAACTAAATAATAAAATAATTAAATTTAATCAAAATTCTATCTCTTTTAATCTAAATTTTATCAAACTCGATTCATAGAAGCCTATTTAATATTATATATATATATTATAAATATAATATATATATAAATGTTTTATATCATATACCTGTACATATTATAGATATATAATTTATATATGTATATATATATATTATGTATTATATATATTAGATATATCTATTATAAAATATATAATATTATATGCATATCATTTATTATATATATATTTTTATACGTATATGCTATTTATATATGTACAATACATCAATAATTTATATTATCGATGTGAGATCGTTACACGCTACAACCATGCACTAGTGGTTTTTTTCCAAAATAAGTTATACCATATGTTCCTATATATATCAACCGATCTGCAGTGAAGTTCTACTTCAATTTTCTATATCTCTAAGCAATCAAGCACCACTTAAATTGGCTGCTTTTGCTAATTGTACAATGCTACTAATATCAAACATGACCTTATATCTAAGTTAGTGGTTACAGGTACAATTATTGGAGGGGCCATTAATTATATTTATTTTCCAAGCATAGTCGTCTTTTGTGTTATCTTAAACTAAAATCGTCATACTCATATATATACTTAGCTATAAAGGTTCAATAAATTAATATTTATGTCTTGTATCTTTAAAGACACGGATTTAATAATTGATGCATTATATAATAGGAGAATTGAAATTTTATTATAAGACAGAGCTGGTAATTAAACAAATTGGGTTTGAATTATTTATTCAGGCCAGCTGCTATCTTCCAGATGCAGTAAGCAGCCATGAACAGCTTAATTATTTCAATAAGATTCATCTTATTTTGTCAGAAGGTGAGAAATAACTGTGTATATATATTTATTTTATTTATAAATATAAACAAATAAATACTGAAAATGGCTCGTGCGACTAATTTTCCACATCAACGTTATCAAACTGTTTCCAGAACAATTGTTTACTCTACTTTTTCAATCTGTATAACCAAATGCTATGAGCTCATTTAATTGAATCAACTTAATTAAGATATCACGGTTACCAAATCCAGTACATAGCTGGGACTATAGGAGTATTCGTTATGAGGGTCGTCGTTACCACACTCGATTGCTCAAGTAGATTCGGCCCTCCCTACCTGAGAATTCTGGATCTGCCGATAAATTATGATGGATAGTATTACATTTCACCAGTTATGAAATTATCAACTAGATTGTAGAATATAAGTTGTCCTATCATATAAAATAAGTTTTTGGTGTATATGGGGTACAAGAGAAAATGAAAGAGATCACATGTTACAAAAGAGAGTTTGCAAATTTTTTTTGGGGTGATATTTCAAATATAATTGCAAATTGAACGTGCAACTTTGAGGTCCCAAAAACTGAAGTTTACTTTAAGAAGTAGTTATAGATAGGGCTCTGACTTTTTTATAAAAATAAAATAAAACCATTAAAAAAACATGAAAAAGTATATATATATGTATATATAAAAAAAATCCAGCTAAGACAATGGTCAAAACAGCAAACCCTTACAGGAAATAGTTCTCCGGCACTCCATAAATATTGAAGTGATCAAATATATTTTAATAATAAAAAATTATGATAATTGTTTAATTATATGTGTTATGTTTTGTTTTTGTATTTTTTTTTACTTGTAATGGACCCCACTACATGAAGACTTTTGGCGTTGTGATGGAACTTGTTTTTTGTACAAGGAAATAGTGTCAGAGTTTCTTCAGGAAGAAGGCATATTTTTATTGGGCAATGTGTAATTTTTAAATATTTTAAGACGGATATAATTATATTATTAAAATTATAAATTAATGATTAAAAATCAGAGAAAAAACAATTTTGCAATGAAAGAAATGAAAAATTAATTAAGATTTATGATGATACAACATTGACGGGATATATGAAAAATTATGATAGTTTACTTGAAATATTTTTTGCAACGTACATACCTCTATTTTCATAATTTTAAGCATGCATCCTTTTATCTTATTCTTTCTCGGAAATTTGAACTTTGAGAAACACGCCAACTCACATGCAATGTTTCATTTCATTGGTATCTTAATAATATTATTTTTTTGCTTTGTATCATATTATCTAATAATTTTTATAAAATAAATTTTTTTTAGAGTTAATATAAAGAGCTGTTATTTATTACTCAAATATATAAAATTAATATATTATCTTTTAGAGTTAATATAGGGATAAAATGGAATATTTGTGTATATGCGACGTGTGTGGCAAGTTTTTTCTGTTTGTGTGAATTGGTGATATTGGTGCTTGAATATTATATTATGGTGGAAAAAAATTGTGAAAATCAATTATTTTGGTTTTAAAACACAAGGCCTTGCTTATAGATAAATTGTTGTGTAAATTTCATTATTGTGACATATATTACAATCATTGCCAATAATTTGTATTATTGTAAATATTGTGGTAAGTCTTTAATTCTTTTGCGGTACATATTTATTATACATTGTGCATTATCATACTTATACATGGGCATATGCATCATTACATTGTGATTTATTTGTGAAAAAATTTGTATTTTGAAAAACATGTGCATTGGAGAATGGCTTTAGTATTTCCATTTATTTTCGAGGCTATGTCAACTTTTCCATAAAACCTTTGTAGTTTTGTGATTTTTGCGATTTGGACCTACGATTCTTGGGTCTAATGGGCATTGCGAGCTAAGATTTCTCAAGCTCATCTGTGAAATACCTTAATCCCAATTTTTGTAAGTCACTAGAAATATTTGTGATTTGTGAAAAAATATTGTGATTTGTGAAACATTTGTGATTTTGTGAAAATGAAACCTTGTGATTTGTGTAAAGTTTTGTGATTTGTGAAAAATAATTGATTTGTGAAAAATTGGGGATTGTATAACATGCGTCATTCGGCAATACATGAGCGTATATTTCACGTAGATACTTAAAATTATTTTTAGAATTACGCCACTAATCCGACCATGCAAATTCAGATTTTATGTCTTATTTGTGTTGTGACATTTCAAGCTTGGATGTCCATGTAGACTTAGAGGTGTGGGCTTGGACCATTGAGGGTTTATGACAACTATGATTTATTTTGGAAGCTCATTTTTATTTGCTGAGTCAGAGTTAGTATATTTTGTGCATTTTTTTTTGTGTGAGCCACAAGATTATATGTTATATTTTTTGCTCTTTATTTTATTTAATTTTGCTTAGGCACGTAGCTTTATCGCGTATGCACACGCGACTTAGGAGGATTACTACAAATGTATATTTATATTTTGTGAAAGATTATTATAGCCTTTATTTCATAATGTATATGTAATCAAACTGGGTTTGTTGTACTGTGTGTTGGCGTAAATAGATTGTGATTGGCTATGGAATGGAAATTTGTATATTTATTCCTTCATTATATTGTAGGTTGTTGTGTATTTCGGTTACTAGTTTTTCATAGGATCACGTCTCCGGGTTTATGGGGATTCGGGGTGTGACATGAATATTGATTTATCTTTAATTTTTTTTTATCTATCAATCTATATATTTGTTGAAAATTTGTGTGATTAGAAATATGAATACATGAACAATTATTTTTGTATGTGCTATCTTTTAAAATTTAAAATTTAAAATTTTAAGTTTCTTTTATTTGTTTAGACTTGTTTGATAATTTTACATGTAGTAGTACTTTTTTGCTATGTACTTAATGCAAGAAAATAGATAAATGCATGTGTAGTTATAATGCATTATATGCAAAGAGTTCTAATATAAAATGCAATTTTTTTCTTTAATTTTTGCAAGAGGTCACAATAATTTGTCAGTTTGGATTTAATGATGAAGCATCACAGTACATTACCGTGCTCGAAAGTATCATTCTCTATGTTTTTTCTCACACTTTTTTCTTCACTTGTCTAATTTATATATATTTTTTATTTTACAGAAGGCATTAAGTGACAACTGACATCCTCTATTGAATGTCAAGTGTTATTTAAAAAAAAAACTAATTTAAAAATATTATATCTATAATGCTTTATGCTTTTTCCTACATATTTTTTTCTTTTCTCTAATTTATAATTTGTTTTTCTATGTTTTCGTCTATGTTCTTTTTTCATTTGTCTAATATATTGTTTTTTTTCTACTTTGCAGAAGCCATCAAGTAGCGAGTGAGATTATCGAGTGTAAGGTATCATTAAAAAAAAATACAAAATTGTAATATCCATAATATAAATAATTAATTTAAAATTTATCACAATTTAAAGACCATTCAACTACTCTTTCCATTCAAATTTGAATAAAAAAACGCAAGGGTTATAAAACCGATTGCAAATCCTTACTTAAAGCATTTCTAAACCTAGGCAGTTACAAAAATTATGATTACAAATAAATGAAATTTTTTAATCTAATAAACAAATGCTCAGATTTGTAAAAAGACATTAGCACATATATATATTATCAAAATAATAAATACAATAAATGACATTTTAAATCATATAAATTCGCATAACTGCCATTTATCCCTATTTATAAATACTCAATTTTCTACCTCATCTAAATATGCGTATATTCTACACAATCCATAATCCATTTTTAACATTCTTTACCCATTTACTATATATTTTTGCCTACGTTATTTTTTTTAAATTTATCTAATTTATATATATATATTTTCTATTTTGCATAGAGTTTCAAATAAAAACTACTTGGGGATATATTGAAATGAATGACTTCTTCTATATACAACATGACAAAATATAGGACTGTTTTGAAGAAAAATGACCCCAATTACAAATTATAACTTTTAAATTATGAATTATACCATTCTTGAATTTTCAAAAAAAATATAGAATATTTCGGATTAATTAAATTTAATGTCTACGCATTTCAATCAAAAAATATATAAATCTTTTTAGTATACTTTTGTTTCACTCAAAACTATGTATACTCTAAAAAATTTTAACAAAAATATATCACTCATTGTAAGTTTAATCTAATTAAGTTTAATTCCGGACAATTGGTCAGATTCAAGCAATTGGTTTCAAACAAGAATGAAATAGAAAAAAATCTTTTTATTTGTACGTTTTTTTAATCTAATAGCCCAGTGTGGGTTAGAGCCGTTGTATTCATTGCTGTCCCCAGGTTTTAGCATAATTCTACGAATACTTTCCCCCTTTAGTGAGAAAATATTATAAAACTTTTGTCCATTAATAATTGTCCAATTTGATTTTACATAATTTTAGTCAAAATCAAAAAATAAAATTTCAAATATTGAATACAATGCAGCTTACTAGATTAATCATATGTACTTTTGTTCAATTATTGTCTCTAAAATTTTTGAGGGGGCGATTTGGTATTGCATTATTTACTAAATGATTTGGATAATACTAAAATAAAAAATAAGCATTTATTCTCGAACGTCCAAAATAAAAATAAACATATAGGAAATTATTGGTGAACACGTGAATTACCTAACTTTGAGCACTGAGTATCTAAATTGACGTGTCTCCAGTCTCCACTTAAACTACGTTTTGCATGACGATTTATTATTACGATATATGGATCCAATTTTGAAAAGAAAAAAACATATATTTTGAGTAATTATTGGGCTAAAAAGATAAGCACAGTAATCCCAAAGTCGAAAGGATATTCTAAAAAGTTTGAAAGATTTTATATCACTATAAAAATGGTATTACCGTGAGACATAACTTTTGGTACAAAAATAAAATTTAATCTATACAATAATAAAAATATCATCAAATTTTTTATTTTTAAATTTTATATATATAACTGAAAAATCGCCGTTACAAATTTTTTTTAGTTAGCCACTTTCGCTCTAAAAATTCCTAATAGTTGTGGCCCATTAGTTTTTCTTGGTTTCCGGAAATATATAGGGTTAATAACACTAGTGGTCCCCATAGGTTTGGCCAACATTCTAATTGGTTCTCATAGTTTTAATTGGGAATTAGTATTTCCCCACATTTGAAAAAACGATCGTGATTTAGTCTTCGAGTTTGGAAAAAGGTAGATAGATTGGTCATTATTATCTTTCATGGTACTCATATATATTGCAGTTCTTCCCCGATTTACCATACAAGTTTAACTTATATGTGGAAAATCATATGATTCTTCAACTTCCCACCTTGTCTTTTTTTATTGTTAAGCTAATAATTTGAGATTTAGATAGAAACCATCATATATTTATAGGAAATATTGTATTCTTTTATACAATCATGCAATCTATTTCTCTTTCTATTAAAAGCTATAAAAAAAAGGTGTTAATATACGAATATTTGGTAATTGTAGTTGAATTTCACATGCACATCATATACTGACATTTATACAGGAAGATGGGTTTCTAATTCTGAGTAAGGATGAGATAATATTTTTAGTCATAAAAATAAAATTTTGTAATAAAAAATTTTAGGAATAGATTTGTAATTTCATTTAAAAAATTATATTCTTATGGTTGAAAAGTTATTTCTCAATCTCATATATTTTTAAAGAAGTGTTAGGTACTCTTCATCCCCCGTATGATCCCCTTTTCCAATATTTAAAAAAACACCTTAGCTATACAAGGATATCAAGCAGGAATTCAGATAGAATATGTCGAAGGTAGGCGCAATATACGAAACCAAATTACTCCCTAAATCATTATAACTTGTCTATCTGAATAACAATTTACAAACCTAATAGACTTTAAATCCGTGCATATATTGTCATACAATCACAGCCTTAAAATAATTTTGCCGACTTGTTCATCCAATTATTCAAATCCATGTTTTACATGTAATGTTTACTTTAAAAAAAAGTTAATTTTTTACTTAACGCACCGGCAAAGAACAACAATTTTCTAGTTGTGAGACGTGTTTTGATACGTAAATTAAAAAAAATTATTTACGACTTGGTTCTTCTAATTTCTTGTATTTACGTTGACGCCCCATTGGTTTACACTAACTGACGATTCCTACCCAATTAAACGCTTGTCATTTGAGTTTTCGACCTATGTGCCATAATTATATTTGAACTGGGCATATATAAATAAATAAAGAATAATATTTCAATGCTTGATAGGAATATATTTTTTTTCCTTTCTACAGGAACAGAAAATGTAATAAATTGTAATGCCGGTTCGAGACCTATCATTTACGTGGCTTGTCTAAACACTAAAAGACATTTAATTTTAACTCTTGACACCAGGCTTGTAACAAGGATTTCGATTGTTCCCTTCTATGGGGAAAAAGCTCGAGAAACAACAAATC